>OVAU01001265.1:0-15499 GCA_900406315.1 Biscutella laevigata subsp. laevigata
TGAAAATTTTGAAATACTAACAAATAATAAATAAATCCCTAGATCAAAATGAAACTGTTAACAACATATTAGATTAAATCGCCCTTATTTGATATTCAGATTTTTATTGGTTAATTCATAGGGACTAGAAACACAATCGGTGACCATTGATCCAAGTAGATCTAATAGATGAGAATATTTTACTATTTCTTTCATTTTTTCTCTATTTCTCTTCCTTCTTGCTTTTTTTTATTTTTCACTTTCTCTTCATCTTCTCTTCGTATTCTCTTCATATTTTATGTGATACATCTTCTCTTTCTCTTCATCTTTCTTTCGATCCACCATTTTTTTCTTTTTCTTCATCTCTGAGCGAGAATATTCAGTCGGTTTCTCCTCGGTCAATATGTCGAAGTTAATGGAGTTCTTCTCCATATCCGCTTGGTGAGAGGCTTTTGTGGCACTCCAGATCCGCTTAGTAAGGGCTCCATATCCACTTGGTGATGCATTTCACGCTTCTTCATGCGAGATGAGGCTAATGGTGAGGCACTTCTGATGGCGAGGCAACGATCCGACAAGGCTTCACCAAAAACTATTTTTTTCTTTAAAAACTTGTGTTTTGATTTTGTTTGTATTTTTTTTTAAAAAATTAATAACTTATGATTATAAATCATTTTATTGTTTTAAAAATTTCAGTCAAATAATAATTTTATTTTTTAATTATTGGAATTCTATTGTGTTTCAAAATAAATATATATAAACTTTAAATCAATTGTTAGCTACAAATAAGCTACATAAATAATTTGTGGTAACAACACCCACAAATTTATTCATGGTATTTTCTGGCAAACTATACCCACAAATATAACTTTGGCAATTATAAGACGCTATTAATAAAATAAACAATTACAACCACATAAACGTTTTCATAAATAAGTAAAATATAGGAGGCATAATATCTACTATCTAAAGTGTCATACCTACTATGACGAACGCTGTCAGAGCGTTTAAGGAAACATGTGGTAGCCGTCAATAAAGTTTGACGACCGCTAAGAAAAGAAATATTTTTGTAGTGTAGGCAAATATCTGCAAGTGCACATAACATATCGCAGTAGTAAACAAGCATCAAATCCACGAAGACTAATGTGCTAACACAGAGACAATATTGCCTAATAATGGCTAAGATGAGACTGTAGAGAGCGGTGATTTGTAACTAATAATTAAAAACAATAAAGGCTGGGTCAAAACACAAAGATGTAAAGATAAGCAAGCGATTGAACCTATAGAATTCTTAAGGGTTTTTTTCAGGAACTGCTTTAATTGTTGGACGATATAAGAAAATGTCGATCTTAGAACTTCGATTTCTATTGTAGAACTAACCATGGGGTCTCAAGCGCTAAATCTTGCGCCTAGCGAATACTTTTAAGACTAACCCTGTATCACTCGGAACTGAAATAAAAAAACCTAGAAATCCCGACAGACACACTTTCGTCGACTACTTCCAAACCAGGCAGCTTGGTTAGACAAAATATACTTTTGTTCCCTAAACTCAAAGCTTCTAAATTAGACTAACCTCATGGTTGCAGGCGCTAAATCTATGCCTAACTAACCCTTGGACAACTAGCATTGTGTCACTCGATGCAAAAATAAAAAAATATAGAGTTTCGGGTGATCTAACTTTTGGTGATATTCCTTTCGACCTAGGCGATTTTGTTATAAGAAAAAAATGAGTAAATTTTACTTGGTGTGGAATCTAATGTTCTTATGTTGCTTGTCAAGCATAAATCAACCCTAAATCTAAATATGAATTGTCAGATTAAATATGATTTAGATCTTAATCACTAAATAAGGATCTTAACAAATTCATTTTCTCAAAACCATAATCCAGCATGAATCCTGATTTCCCCCATTTGAAAACCCTAGATCCAATTTATGGAACTACTCATACATGATCAAAGCAATCAAACAAAGCTTGTTGAAAGCAATCAAAGTTCTATCTCCCTAAAATCTATTCTACACGAGCCCCACGTTTTTAGAAAATTAGCAAAACGGTATTAAAAATCATGAATTATGGGGTTTATATATTCATTGGGGATTCTGTTTGGGGTTCGTCTTGGGCTTGAACTGTGAAACGAAGAATTCAAAATTTTCCCATTTTAGTGATCGAATGATCCGTGCCAAGTTCGATCGATCCTGACTTCTTTTCCCAAGTCTATCTCGAGTTTTACAGGCCAATCCCAATAGTCTTAATTTGAAAGAAGATCAATCAATCTTAAGTGAGGTTTGATCAATCCAAGCTTAAGGAATCATGAAATCTTCAAATATTCTCGAAATCTTGTCCACCAACCTCCTTTCTTCAAATATTATCCCAAAACCTGTAAAAATAAAAAAAGAAGCCAATATACCCCTTAAAGACACTTTATTCACTCAATAAGGGGTTGTAAGCATGCCTAAAAGCAAGTCACAAACCCCTAAAATCAGGACTTTTCCATTTCCCGATACTTGAACCTTTGTTTGTCCTCAAGTAAAAACCACATGAATCCAAGTAGCTAGGGAGAAATGTAGAGACTCTCTTCTCCTCAACTGACCATGAACTAGACTTAACATGTAGACCACTTAAAACCAAACTTGTTAGTCTATTCTCCCCAAATTGCCTCAATGACCGCCCCAACATATCCCTACTCTGAACCTCAAACTTTAATAGACTTGATTTCACATTAGTTAACTCACTACATTCATTATAATTTGGTGTGAGTTTCTCATTAGGAAGTCTTTCAATCAGGGAAAGAGGGTTTAGTGATTGTAATAGGAGGTAGTTTTTACGGTGAGGTTAAGGTGTTTTGGGCTGCTCAATCAAATATGTCAAAAGGTTAAAGTCATTCCGCTAAATCGCAGTAGAGATCAATATGCCTACATAACAGCTCCCCACCACAACCTCGTCATACTCCTTTTTGCGATGGGTGATAAACATCATTGCACCACTCACGCTGTCCAATAAAAAAGGTCCAAGCTAATCATGACCAACTATTTTACTAAGTGGGTTAGAACGGAGGCCTACATCAGGATACAAAACTCATACGTTCAACGCTTTGTTTGGAAAACATCATCTACTGGCTGATAAACTAGAGTTTTACTATGTACTAGCAAAACTAGTATTTCAATGCAATATAGTGGTACGGAGGGAATGTCGAACCAACTTGAGGGGTGATAACGCACTAGTTCTATGATGAAATTGCTAAGTAGGTTGGAATCGATATACGTTATCTGTTACCAACAATCCTATCTAGAATGCTAAACTAAATGGCAATTAAAATAAATGTCAATTGAAAGTCAACGAAACCCAAGAAAATAAAATTCAGAAATTAAACAAGCATATGGACCAGGAGAATCGAATGGGACAGTTTATTTTCATGCTAGTGGATGGTTCAATTCACACAATTAAGCTTATCTTATGTCTAAGAATCTCTAATCTAGGCTAGTTCACTCTCGTGATAAAAACCCCTTTTCTTAATTATGAATTCTAAAAAATCCCTTGAAAGAAAACATTATAGTAAAGCAATGAATACAATTCCATACAGCAATTAATCAGACTTAAACAATCCCTTTAAAATACTAGATTGACAACTTATTCACATAGTCAAACATTCTGTCAAACACCTTCCGAGCGACAGATTTCCTAGGATTTAGATTTGTTCTGCAATTCCTAATCTAACATTAAATTCATGAATAAGATGAAGATAATTAGAATTTAGCCCTAAACCATTCTAGCAATTCAATTCTACCTTTTTTAACCCTAATGCATAGCTATAAAAGCGTACTGACTAATCATGCATAAAACAGTTTGATAGTTTCTAGACATGATGCAGATTAGGATTAAAAGAAAGAAATGAAATCAAAGAGAAGAATAAAAGAAAAGAATTGCAATATAAGATAAACTCAGAAAAACAAAATATTCTTCAGAGAAGAGAGAATCCTTAATCTAAAAACTGGAAAACTCTAAAAACCAAAAACTAAAAAACTAGGGTTTTAGTTCACTTTGATTGCCTTTATATAGTTAGCCAAAAATAAAATATTAAAAACTTGGTTTAGTTCGGTTTGATTTAAAACGGAGAAGTGATATCAGTCAGACCCACCGGTATGGGTGACCGGTATTGAATGTCCGTGTGAATGTTGGGTGTGTCACCGATCAGCACATTGGTGTGGTGTGTGACCGGTCTCTTTCTTCTGCAAATTCTTGTTCTTTTGGACCGGGCAGGCTATCGGTCTGTGAGTGACTGGTATGCATCGTATCTGCATTGCCTTGACATGCACCGGTGTATGGCACCGGTTTAATCTGACTGGTATGGTGATCCAGAATTCGAGCACTTGGGCATTTTGACTTAGGAATTTATTTTCTTAAAACTAGAGTCTTTCTTTAATCTAACTTCAAGGCTTTTATCTTTTCATTGTCATTCTTTTTCTTTTTCTTTTCCTTGGCCTTTCTACTTATGAGCGTATTTTCCTTTCATTTGTAGAGTCTACTAACTTTGGCTTTTCTTATCATATCCCTTATTTCATTCTTTTCATTCCCTTTGGTGTTTCTTTTCTTTCTACCTGTCTTTCTCTTTCCAAGCTTTTACACATAAAACTCATAATTACAAGCCTAGTTCTACCCAAACCTTTTCTTTTGTTTCTATTCCAAAGATGCTAAGCTACCCGCTGATAAAGATGGATTTATGCTCAATGTCAATCAAATGTAGTATAGGGGGTTTAAATGTCGAACCAATCCAGGATGGATTCACGTACTAGGACTCTAGAGAGTTCATATAGTCTATGTAAGAATAGGGGGTTGTCTGTCACTAACAATCCTATTGAGCATAAACAAGAATAAAAGCAAGGAAATAAAAAGAACTGAAAAGCAAACGGAACTGAAACTGAAAAGCAGAATAAAACTTAAAACATAAAACAATAAGAAAGCTAAGCAAAAGAAAACTAGGCAAATAACCAGGCAGTTGATTTTAGGTGATTAGTCCTAAGTCTAGATGCTTAATTTCAACTTTTCAGGGAATCTTAGGTCTACAGATTTCTAATCTGTATTAATCCACTCTCGTGGCAGAAATCCCTGTCCTAACATGCAACAATCACAATCTCTTGCTTATTGAAGACATATTAAGAAGCATTAACGAATTTCTCATACAACCACTCAAGAACAACAACTCAATCTCTTGACATTTCATTCTTAAGCAACAATAAGACAAGAACTAAAGAACTAATAGCACCTTTCGGGCTTAGAAGTCTTCTTAGAGCTAGGTTGAAGTAGCTAATTTCAACCTAACATTAAGAGCATCTTATTGAACAAGATACTTGTGATTATAAGCCCTAAACATCTATTCTCAAACTTTAATCACCTTAATCTTGCCTTTTCATTCACCTAGAAGGTGACTACTCAAAAATCATGGGAAGAACACATGAATCCATGGATGATCTATGTTCAAACATGAATGATTAAGAAAATAGAAGAGAAAGAAGAAGATATTGCAAGAGAACTTAATCAAAGCATTAGATCTAAAATATAAACATGAAACTAAGATTAAAAGCAAGAAATCAACATAGAATCAAGAGTTTTTACAAGATCTAAGAAGAAGAAGAAGAACATAAGCATAAAAAATGAAAGCAAAAGAGTAAAAGCTTAAGAAATCATAAAAATGGCAGAAGAGAAAGCTAAAAAGATGATCAAGGATGATGGAGGCCACCCAAGATGCCTCCTCTCCAAAAACTAGGTTTGAAGTATTTATATCATGGGGAAAAACTAGGTTAAACTCGTTTTTTTTGCCACTTTTTCCGGACTAGATCGGGCAAGACTGGTCGATCCTGTTGATCGATCCTGCTTCTGGATCGGCCAAGTCTGGTCGATCCTTGTGATCGATCCTGGTCAACTCTCCAGCGTTGACTTTTCTGCACTTTGTTCCTTTTGCATCCTTTGTGACCCGAAATGATCCCGTTTCTCGTTTAAGTCCTCTTCGATCACCTGAAATGCAAAATATGCACAAATGCAATCCTAAAAAACTCTAAATGCATCCTAAACTATACTAAATGAGCATGAAAGATGATCAAAATCCTAATAAAAACTATGCATATCAACTCCCCCAAACTCATCTCTTGCTTGCTCTCAAGAAAAACAAAATCCAAGTAAAGGATCAAGGTTTGAAAAACAAGAATCTAGCAACCTAAAGTCGTCGATAAGAGTGTTTTCGACTTAGCATAACTACTAGTCTCATCATTCAAAACAACATCTCAATCCCCTATTATGTAACTGTGCCAAGTCTATCCTCAATACTAGTCAATCTTGCCTTCCTACATTCAATTAAAAGAGGGTGAAACATGATCAAGAGTAAACACAAAGGTTACCATTTGGTTAATTTGGTAGAAAGGGGCTCTAATTGCTAAAGACACTACTAGAAAAACCTTCATTGATAGCACATAAAAACTGCTATTATACAACTTTAATAGCGTTTCCATAAACGATGTGTCTGCTGCAGCTGTAGTAGAAGTACACATGTAATAGCGTTTTTGTTCTGGCATGAAGGGTGATTGTAATATGGTTTCTCTCGTAGAGTGAAGGGGTTAGAGCAAAACCAAGTGAGATAGAGAGCTTTTGGGGATCAATATCAAACATCCATAACCATCCAAACTTAGACTCTAAACCTACCCAATCCTACTCTGTTTACTTCTTTTCTTTTCACCAATTCATTTTCTTTGAGACTTAGAGATTTCCTTTTAGTTTCAAGACTCTTTGTCAATCTTATTCTTTTCATACTCCAAGGCTTCCAATCTTTTCATATTATTTATTTTCTTTGATCTTTCTCAAAGCGGAAATCAGATCAGTGAGTTGAAAGTAAGGTAGACCAAGCAAGCTAACTCAGCAAAACATGAAAGAGTAACCCGCATCTAGAAGTGTAAATCATCCAAGCATCTGACTCTGCTGAAAACCAGACACCATCACAAAGCTCTATAATAACAACTAAAGAAGAAACCAATCTCAGACTATAGCAATTCAACCAATACCATACTTCTCAGCCTTTTAAGAACTTTCAGGGTTCAAGTGGGTTCTAGTCCATTTCCCTTCTCACTTCCTTAGGCTTAAACTAGGTTTGGTGTTGCGTGTTGAGTGAGAGACTAAGTGGTTATGCACTCAGACCGCCCATCCCCTTACAACGATTAGGTGTGGCAGGTTGATTGAATGTCCAGATGGTTATGCATACAGACACCCATCCCCTTACCACGATTCTACAGCAGGTGAGCAAACGTCCAAATGGTTATGCATACAGACGCATGTCCCTTACTGCAGACTTTGTGACAGGTTGAGCAAACACCTGAATGGTTAAGCACCCAGATGTCTGTCCCCTTATCACGGTGAATCAGTAGCGGTTGATCAAGAGCCCAGGTGGTTATGCACACATACGTCTGTCTCCATACTACCGATAATTATTGATTTTTATTCTTTATTTCTTTTTATTTTCTTTTTCTTTTTATTTGACTTTTTTTTTTTAAGTTTAAGCTTTTAGGATAGAGAAGGGGGAACCTTAACACCAACAATAAACACCTTAGGGAGCTTAATTAAGGATTTTCAGGTTTGGTTTAATGCTATTGACAAGGTCCTTATGGAAAAGGCTAATTCAAGCATCTAAATAGACAACTCGGAAAGACCACCCAACATGATTCAACTTAAAGAGCGTTTACTACTAAACACGCATGCTAAGGTCACCGACAAGGCTACACAAACACTGAAGAAAACCCATAATATTTACTGATTTCCTATGCAGATGACTCTAGACTCAATCCTAAAAGAATGCAAAACCTTTTTTGGGTTTTTGAAATTTTTCGATTTTTTGGTTTTTCTGGAAAATCATAGCTATCTACAATGCAAAATGAGACTCAATCAAAGAAAACAAAACAACAAATAACTATTAGCACGAAGGTGGTTCCTCCCCCAAACTTAAACGATATAGTCTCTATGTAAGTCAAATAAAGGAGAAGAAACCGAAAATAAAATATAGAAAGAAAAACATGCAGAGTATGTACAAAGGTGAGATAAGAGTGGACCTTAATAATAGTGAAGTGAGTGATCGGAATCCCCCTCAGAGGAGAACGTCGGAGACTCGTTGTCTGAGCCCGGCGCGGAGGGGGTGGTATTCTACCAATTGACATGCACGTTCCTGCATCTGAGTTTCTCCCTCTCCTCGTAGAGCGCCTATGTGTTGTCATCTCCTCATCGGAGTCAACTAGATCTGCATCCTCAACATCAAGGAACTCTGTATCAAGAGCATCTGATTGGGTTCCAGAGCTGGCTTGTTTCCTGAACATCTCTGTGAGCTTCTCCATGTTCTGAGCCATCCTATCAAATGCCTTACCCAATTTCTTAACCTCCTTCTTCCCTTTTTGAACTTCTGCCACTAACTTCCTGATGACTCGGTCCTGGAAGAGATTCCACCGAGTAAGTCTGTGGTTTTCCAGATAGAGGTCCTGGACAGGTCCTTGCTTGATCGGGATCAGTGCGGGTGGATCTAGATAGCGCCCACTTCCATAGACTGTGGAAGAGCGCTTACTGTAATAGGTTGAGGTAAGGGATGAATTAGCTGACTGCTCTTATCTATCAGTTCCTTCAACAAAAATCTCAGAATCTGGAGAAAGGGGATCGAGAATGTGATGTTGGCCTGGGTTGAAGACAATGTTTGCTGGGGTTTCAAATGTGGTGATTTCTGTGTTGGGAAGCAAAACGTGACGGTCTTGTCCATTACCTGAGAATTTGTAGATGAACTTCTCCCTGATCTTGCCACCCAAAAATTGTATCTTCCTGAGATACCTAACATCCATCCTCCTGGGTTGGACACCCTCATCATCCTGTGGCAAAGGAACTCTAGCAAGTTCCAAGATACGAGTCACAAAACTCCCAATGCTAAGCTTAAGCCTATGATGAGTTCTCGTCCATCCCCATTTCTGCATGTCAACAAACCTAGAGCAAAGAAGCTTCACCGGGCTGATTCTCGCATCTTCCAACTCTGGGAACAACGCATCGTTGGCACGAAATGCAAGGAGCACGGGGCAGAGTCCACGACTCAGGTAAGTAATCACGTCCTCGCTAATACCCCCTGCTTCACGCCTAGCTATGAACAAGTGTGTGAAAATCTTCTACACATACCGGGTGCGGGATGTCGGATAAGTGGATCCTTGAACTTCCCTTTCACAAACCTCTTAGACCCAATGGTCTTCCAAAACGATATCACCTTCTTCGAGTTGAATTGGACAGAATAGTACTCCTTCATCAGCAAGCCTAAACAATTCTGCAATCTAGTGAAAGTGACCCGACGCAACACATCATCCAAACCCATGAACTCTATAAATCCGTCGGCAGAGTCATCCACCACGTCATCCTACAGAAAAGTTACATCTAGCGAGGCAATAAATGCACATGTTGGCTCCCAGAATCCTGGGCGGTGAAAATCAAGATTGACTCTATGCCCATTCCCCTCAGGATCTGTCTAACATCATTCTTTATACCCAGAACGTCCAATGTAGCAATATCTGGTAGGACAGTGGGGATGAATTTGCATTCCAGCATAATAGAGGCACATCTTCGTTGGCTTTCCCGTCCTATTAACAGGATTCATACTTAGGCGCGGTGGTGGAAAGAAATTCGACGGTTCAGGAGGTGGAGGTTCCGATCGGTTCCTCTTCTTTTTCAGCGGTCCAGTAGCAATCCCTTTTCCTTTGTCCTTGGCAGATATCCTTGAGCTTGACATGTTTGTACCTATGAAAGGATAGCCAGGACACAAGAATTCATTAACCCAAATCAATCCAAGAGATTTATAAACAATCAAGCCTTTTGTTCACGAACAAGTCAAACGAATCTCAAAAAGTCAACACAATGGTTCAATTCTCATTTTCATGTACCAATTCTCAACGAATTTCACTTAAGTAAGATTCCACATAACTAATCAAGGCATGATATTTCAAGCTTAGTACAAGTAGAATCAAGCAGGCAAGCTTTCAAATCATCACAACAAGGCCAGCAAAACCAATCAAAATCTCTTCTTCATATTCTCAAGAATTCAAGAACCCTAAAATTTCAAAATCTCAAATTTCATGGCATAAGGGTTCTTTAAGCAAGATAATCATCAATAATTACCATAACAAAGGTTCACTAAGCTCTAGGTAAACTAATCACAACCTAAAATGCTCAAAAATTCAATTTCTTCTTTAGGTGAATAGTACCTACGAAACTGGAGTTTCAAGAGCTCAAACCTTTGGTGTTAGAAGAGAGAAATGGTAATGCAAGCTTGTAAATGAAGAAAAATCCAAGGTATAGCAACAAGAATCAAGAAAACCGATCAAGATTTGAAGCTAAAATCAAGGAATGAAAATTTGAGAGAAAAGGGGTGAAAATCGCGTGGGAGGAAGAAGAAGGAAGGAGAAACAAAAAAATTCTGATTTTTCAACTTAAAACCCGAGCCAAGCTTAAAACCCTGAAAATCGGTCGTGGATCGACCAGACTTGGTCGATCCATCTGGCAGATCCTCTCACTCTGTTTGTCGGGATCGGCCAGATCAAGTCGATCCAGCTGGCCGATCCAAATGCCTTGGCCGAGGTTCCTTCCTTTCCTTGGCCATTTCTCCTATTTTAAACATTTGGTACCTGAAAATTGAACATTTTGACCAGCCATAAGTTCACACTTCATTCAAACATAAACTAAGAAATTGAAATTGTAAGTATATACAAAAGGGATAGACATGGGATTTCCTCGCAAGTGAGCTTGTTTATCGTCACTAAGCTTGACGTTGTAAAGACGGAATTAGAGCTTGTGGAAATTGGACTAGAGCCTCTCTACTCGGTCCAGAGCCCGTCAACGGTAGCCTGATCTAGCCTGATCATAGAAAGTCTTCCCCTCCATGGTACAAACTCTCTCTGCTAAATCCTCTTGCAAGATGTTGTTGGTAGCCATTGGTGGATCTTGCAAGAGGTTGTTGGTAGCAATTGGTGGATCCACATCGTTGCTTCCCATTATGCTCCCGTCTCGTCCAGCTGTCCGGTTCCTGAGCTGAATTCTCTCAAATAATGCTGACAACTTGTTCTGCGCCTCATTCGTCGGTGGGTAGTACCCATAAAGTCTTCCATCCTCCACTTTGCTCTCAGCATCCTCAACAATACCATTCTTTTCTTCGGACTGCTTCACTGGTTCTCCAATACAAACATTCCCTCCATCTTGTTGTCCATGACTCCTGAAATCAGTTCCCACTAGATGATAGTAAGTCTGATAATACTCATCCCTTACGTTCCTCAGAGTAAGACCATTATCACGAAAATCAAGAGCTCCTCATGCATCCCTAAGAAACTGTCTCCCAAGGACTATTGCTCCATTCTTGATCATATAGATGGAACAAGCACATTGAAGTCAGTGTTGATCCATGATCGCTGCACTTGAATGCCAACGCAA
Organism: Biscutella laevigata subsp. laevigata; assembly: GCA_900406315.1. Classification (NCBI taxonomy): domain Eukaryota; kingdom Viridiplantae; phylum Streptophyta; class Magnoliopsida; order Brassicales; family Brassicaceae; genus Biscutella; species Biscutella laevigata. Next base: position 11,447 of record OVAU01001265.1, read on the forward strand.
GAGACCATCCCGGTTAGAGGAATGTAGGCTCCAGTGTAGCTCTCTAGGTACATGTCAGGGAAAGGGTTTTGAACAAGTTGCAGGTGTTCGTATAGGTTAGTGCTCATAAAAATAATTGACAAACTCACGTGACACAGAGCACGCTCCAAGCGAAAACCGATCACACTGATTGAGATATAGTAACATCTTGGGTTCAACCAAGCAGTGGTGTCTCTGAATCTGCATGGCCTTATAGTATGTGCCCACCAAGGGACATCATCCTCGACAACTTCTGAGCTAGACTAACCATTGCTAGCTAATGATTCATCCGCATCCACTTCTTCATGATATCCAAGCATGTTTGCATGCTCCTCATCTTGTTCCCCTTCTAATGAACTTGTAGACTAGTAGACCTGTATCCCTTGGCTACCCATATCAAGCTTGACAATCTCGTTCTTCACATCTATGGTAGCTTCAGTTGAGGCCAAGAAGGGGCGCCCAAAGATAAGTGGGTTCTTGGGCTCCTTATCCATTCGCAATACCACAAAGTTAGTGAGGATCTCAACGCCTTTTAGCTTGATAGGGAGGTTGGTGAGCATCCCAATTGGTTTCTTTGATGATGTATCCACCAGGACTAGTGTGAACCTGCATGGATCGAAAGAAGAAAAACCAAGTTCCTTAGCCATTGAGAATGCCATGACATTAACACTAGCACCTAAGTCACATAAACAGTTATCAAACTGAATGGAGAGTAAAGTTCAAGGGATAGTAAAACTTCCTGGATCCGCTAACTTAGCCAGATAAGTCTCATGAGACGGTGATAGAGTGGCGGACTCTGGTGTGAGTGAGAGGTTGTCAATGCCCTTAATGGCTTCTTCTAATTTACTGATTTGAACCCCAAGTTTTGTCTTCAACTCTGCGGTACAGTTGGGGTTGGTCAGAAGTGCCTTCATTTCTGGAATTTTGAGCTTGGTGGCCCGGACATCATCCATGATCTTAGCCTGTATCTGGGCAAACAACCGCCCTGGGAAAAGAATCGATCCAAGCACATCTCGAGATGTTTGACCCTTCTCCCTGAGAAGAGCCCTCAGTTCCAAATCAGGACCCAACACTGTTGGCCCCATTTTCTCTTGTTATGGTTCAGTCTCCCTAGTCTCCCTACTTCAAGCACGAATTTGGGCACTTTAGACCAAAACACTCTTAGCCCAATTCAGACATTCTCATTTTTAGAATGATTCCCTCTAACCCCTTTGCACCCTTGGCATAAACACTTATGTGAGCTCTCTTTGTTTTATTTAAGTGATTGTAATTTTGTAAAAACCTGAAAGTATAGGGAGGGCCAATGGAGAATATTTATTTGGGTAGTTTAGGATGATGGGAATGAAGCGAAAAGCTTGAGAAGAGAAGAAAAAGAATGGGTAGAAAAGTAAGGAGAAGAACCTCCAAGGTAAAAAGAATGAAGAAGCGATAGGATAAAAGAATCCAAAGGCATTAGACTCTAGAAATGAAAAAGAAAATATCTCCTAAAAGAGTAAGGAGTAAGACTAAGGAAAAGAAAAGAAACAAAGAAAAAGGATGAAAACAAGAAAAGAAAAAGCCTTAGAGTAGAATATGATTAATAAGAGTCTAGTCATTGGAAGAGGAAATCCCTATGTAAGGAAGAAAGAAGAAAATGTGGAGAAGTAGATTTGAAAAGATAATATTGGGTAGATGTAAGAGTCAAAAGTTTGGGGGAAGAATAAATGTTCAAAATTGTGCCTAAATTGCTCTTTGTCTTGCTTGATTTCGCTATAATTCTTTCACTCCGCGAGAGAAACCGAATCGACCTTCATGCCTTGTGTGGAACCTTCTCTTATTCATTAGAGTCCCCTTTATACCGAACCAATTTAAGCCCTTGTGCATTCATTTGATCATGTTTCACTCTTGCGTAATCTAATGTAGGAAAGCAACATAGGCTAGTTAAGTGGATAGACTTGGCACAGTAATAATAGCGGACGATAATGTTGCTTGAATGATAAGACGAGTAGTTATGCTATGTTGAAAACGCTCTCATCCACGACTTTAGGCTGCTCAGTTCTTGTTTTTCAAACTTCAACCCTTAATTTAGAATTTGTTTTGCTTGAGGGCAAGCGAGGAATAAGTTTGGGGGAATTGATGTGTGTGAATTTTGATGGTTTTAACTATCAGTTTTCATTCGTTTTGTGCTAGCTAAGAATGCATTTTTGAGTATGCTAGGTTTAATCTGCATGGTATTTGACATTTTAGGTGCAAAAGAGACTAGGGCGACACACAAAGCGATTATGGAGCATTATGGGAGTGAAATATGGCTAAGTCCCGGACAAAGAAAATGCGCCGTCCAAGCCCAGCGGTCAAGCCTGACCGGCGTAAGGTAAACAGAGAGATGCAGAGAGAAGACGCTGGCCAAGCCCACCGGTGTGTGCCAGCCGGTGGGAACTCCAGAATGTCGGGATGAAGGCCGCCGGTCAAGTGCGCCGGTGTGCACCAGACTGGCGGAGACCAAACAAAAACCTATGGATGATGGCCGCCGGTCAAGTGCAACGGTCTGCACATACCGATGAAGAGCAAACAGAAAGCTACGAAGGAAGGCCGCCGGTCAAGGGCGCCGGTCTATACTGATCGGCGGAGACCCCGACGAGACAAAACTTATCTCCTTTTTATGTTTTATTTTGGCCAAGTATAAAAGGGTCCAAGAACTAAAACCCTAGTATCAAGTTTTTATATAAGTTTTTCTGAAGTTTTAGAGTTTTTCTCTCTATAGGCTATGTGCTAAGATCATTTGATTAATCCATTGCAATTTAATATCTTCTTTAAATTTCATTTTCTCTGCATCCATTTTTATCCCTCACTCCATGAACAAAAACTCTATAAGTGCTTTGTTCATGATGTGTGAGTAGTCCTTATAGCATCATGGATTAGGGTAGATCTGGGTTTATTCTGGTTTCTTTTGATGTTTAGGGCTAAATTGTCTTCTCCATGATTATTGCTCTTAATGCTTAGATTTGATAGATCAGCTCATCTATGAACATAGGGAATTTCTCGCCCGAGAGGTGTTCGATGAAATTCTCCAACTAATTAACACTACAAGAAAAACGTTCATTAATAGCACGTAAATATAGCTATCATAGCATTACCATAAACGATGTTTTTCCCCTAGCTATCATAGGTATGACCATATAATAGCGTTAATATGTTTGTGCTATTATACCGGTGCATCTAAGATAACGTTTTTGGACCTTTGCTTTTATATTAGTGTAATTTACGATAGCGTTTGTGGTAATGATATTATACGTGTCATGTTTATAATAACGTTTTTGGAACACTGCTATTATATTTAAAATTAATTAAATTTATATATTATATTTAAAATTAAAATTAAATCAATTCAATTTATATATTAATTATTTAAAACTCAATTAAATTAAATATATTAATTTTCTTTAATAAATATTGAATTTACAAATTATATAAAGCAATTACATAAAATACAAAACATATAAAACAAAAACATGAAATCAACAATAGATTACAAAAAAATGAAGAATAATACAAAAAAATACAAACGATAATACATAAACAATAACATCTTTGTGTAGAGGGATCTCGCCGGCGAAGAAGCCACTCACAGGAGTCGGTCGACGACACCACCCACCTTGCTTTCTCTCACGCTAGCCCAGATCCCATCACCCTCCTCTCGTAGCCACTCCTGCTTGCATCTATGCAAAAAACCAATCACTAAACAAACATTAAATCAAATTGAAGAACTCAAAATTGTCAGATTCGTTCCACTGCTCATTTGTTGTCATAAACAAACAAACAAACAAACAAATCTCAGTAACAAAAGTCTTGAACCCATCAACAAAAACCCAGCAGAAATGATGAAAATCCCTAGAAACTCAGATTCAAATAGTGATGACGACGTCGTCGGAGGAGAAGAAGAAGATGTCGTCGGCGGCACCAGATTCGGTCCTCTCGCCGCCATCAGCAACGCCTCGCCTCGTCATCGGCGAGATTCAGGAGGTGAGAAGGAAGCTTCTGGGTTTGGATTTGCCGTTG
>OVAU01001266.1:0-15496 GCA_900406315.1 Biscutella laevigata subsp. laevigata
ATCTTATTTGGTTTGTTATAATATATCTAATTTTAATTGTCAAGTTATTAATATGAAATAGTTCATTATAATTTTTTAAGTAGATAAATCTTATTTTAATATAATAGATATATAGATATGAAATTATGAATTGTTAATTTGTATTGGTTACAACTCGTCAACTTCTCCATCACAGGGACTGTATGACATAGAGGTGTCAAATTTTGGATATGGGCTGCTCATTTCGAATCAGCCCATGCAGAATTAAGACTAAACCAAATATTCCTTATTAATCTCACAATACATGTACCGTAACACCAAACCGGAAAATTTTGAAAAAAGAAAAACCGGTTGGTTATCAGTTAAGTAGAAGGCCTTCTGATTGATATCTAGGGTTTTGGGGTTTTGATTCAAGGCGCGCTTCTCTGCTCTGTATACAACAAGCAGCTTTTTGTTGTTGATACCTCTGATATCGCTTCCATCACCACCTTCAGGTTCCTTCTCTGCCACACGCATTACTTTTGACTTGCTCCCTGGTTTTACAGTTTAGGAATCAGACTCATTCGTGCTCTGGCTTTTTTCTCCGTTTAGTCAAAAAAGCTCCGAATTCAAGAGTTCAATTCGAGATCACTATCAAAAGCCGTCCTGCGATATCCCTGGATATTAAAAACGACGTATTTGACTCTACAAATAAGCTCACAACCTGTGTCTGATTGATTTTTTTTTTATTTTTAAGCTCAAGGTCTGGAAACAAAAAACTGCTGTGAGAATGAGGAAGAAGGTAGACGAACGTATCAGGACTCTGATTGAAAACGGTGTTAAACTCAGACACCGTTCCATGTTTGTCATCGTCGGTGACAAGTCTCGTGACCAGGTACAAAAACTTTCCTAGGTTATTTGGGTTTGTGGAGATGAAGTCTAATGCTTTTTCTTTGTTTTCGTTATGTGTAGATCGTTAATCTTCATCACATATTGTCAAAATCTATGGTCAAGTCTAAGACAAGTGTGCTATGGTGTTACAAGAACAGACTCGACATTAGCAGGTTCGACTTTTCAACCTTTTTCAATAATAAAAATTAACAAAACTCGAGGCTTTTTACCTGAAACGTTATCGAAGCCTAGTTAACGGGTTAACACATATAATGGAACCTGTCCTTGTGAACTCTGTTACGAATAATTGTGGCATTCCTTTTTTTCGGTAACCTGGTTGGTCCTGAAAGTTGAATAGTGGAATTGGTTTTGTGCGCAGTCACAATAAAAAACGTTCGAAGCAGTTGAAGAAGATGAAGGAGAGAGGACAGTTAGATCCTGAAAAACTCGATGCTTTCTCTCTTTTTCTCGATGTTGGGGAAGTTACACATTGCTTGTACAAAGATTCTGAAAGAATTCTTGGGAACACTTTTGGCATGTGTATATTACAGGTAGTTTTGATTATTTACAGATTTACTTATTCTTATATCTTCTTTCATGTTTTAATTTTTATTCTTGATATGTTCAGGATTTTGAAGCTCTAACTCCAAATCTACTAGCACGAACAATAGAGACGGTTGAAGGGGGTGGGCTAGTTGTATTATTATTACAATCGCTTGCTTCACTTACTAGTCTTTGCACCATGGTTATGGTATGAACAGTTCAGCACTGATTTTGGTCGTTATGTTATTTGCTTGCCTGTGTTATGTAAATGTTTTTACCTTGTTGGTTTGGTTATTATCAGGATGTACACGATAGATTTCGAACTGAGTCACATTCTGAAGCTTCAGGACGTTTCAATGAACGTTTTCTGTTATCACTAGCGTCATGCAAGGCATGCGTTGTCATGGATGACGAGTTGAACATATTGCCACTTTCGTCTCATATCAGATCTATCACTCAAGTTCCAACGAAAGAGGTATTTTTTAGCAGATTCACACTTTTTTTTAGGGTTTAAGAAATATAGTTTCCTTCATTCCAATTAGCATATTTATTCTTCACTTTTATATGCTTGTCAAAAGAAGGATTCGGAGGGGCTCTCTGAGGCAGAACGAGACTTGAAGAATTTAAAAGATGCACTAGTCGATGATTTTCCTGTTGGTCCTTTGATTAAGAAGTGTTGTACATTGGATCAGGTGCTTAGTTTAGCCACCTTATATATATTGGATGGAAATGTGTTGATCATGATTCAGGGTTAAAAGTCTGCTTTGTCTTTTGCAGGGTAAAGCTGTTGTCACATTTTTCGATGCAATATTGGATAAGACCCTCCGCAGCATAGTTGCTCTGATTGCTAGTCGAGGGCGTGGAAAGTCTGCTGCACTTGGTCTAGCTGTAGCTGGGGCTGTTGCTGCTGGGTAGGTTTTGAGTTAATGTACTCTTTTTATTCTCGAAAGTTCGAACAATCTTTTTTCACTTATTGGTACTTGGTCTTACTTGATGTTAGGTACTCTAATATTTACGTAACAGCACCAAGTCCAGATAACCTGAAAACACTCTTCGAATTTGTTTGCCAAGGTTTTGATGCTCTTGAATATAAGGTAACATGAACTCCTCCTGCATCACATATATGTCGTTCTCTAAAAAAAATTAGTTTTTGTTGCCTTCTTTCGTTTCCATCTGTTTGTTGGGATAGTAATAAATTTAAACTACATCTGCACTATTTCGAGAAATTTTTTTGCGAGTTTTTTTTGAAAAATTTATATACTATCTCAACTATATTTTCTGAAGGAACATCTTGAGTATGATGTTGTGAGAAGTGTGAATCCTGACTTCAATAAAGCAATCATACGGATAAACATCTTCAAGCAACACAGGCAAACTATCCAGGTTCGTTTAATCCTGGTTATTTAATATGGATGTGGTTTGTGTCGATCTATAAGTTGCTTCATTTTCATGTTTTTTCCTGCAGTATATACAGCCTCATGAACACGAGAAGCTCTCACAAGTGGAGCTGTTGGTTATTGATGAAGCGGCAGCTATTCCTTTGCCAGTTGTGAAGTCTTTGCTTGGCCCTTACCTAGTTTTCTTATCATCCACTGTCAGTGGGTATGTCAACAGAATTTTATAAAGCTATATGCATGTCGTGATTGTCCATCGGGCTACTGATTTTTTGTTTATATTCTCGTTTGTTGTCAAAGCTATGAAGGCACTGGTAGATCTTTGTCATTGAAACTCCTCCAACAGTTAGAAGAGCAAAGCCGAGCCCGAGTTACTGGTGCTGAAGGCTCTCTTTCTGGTATTACCTACTGCATCTTGCGTTCACTTTTGGCATGACGCATTTCACAATCAGGAGAATAATGTAGAGATACCAGCCTCATACTTAAGTACATAGAAGCTTATCTTTATTAAAGCGTCGTCCAATGCCTATGTGTATTGGCTATTTGGCTTAAGAAGGAAAATAGCTGCTAGTGGTTTCTTTTATTTTTCATCGCCCCAGTTAATAGGTTTGAAGAATTTATGTAATTTTTTTGCAAGAACCTATGTTATGTTTTCATGTCCGATTGAACGGCCTTAGGCACCTTCGAAGGTTTATCTAAACTTCATGTAGAGTAGTCAATTTTAGATTATTGTTTTTGATGGGTATTCATAATTCCCCTAGCTGATGTTTCTTTCTCGCATGGTTTACATAATATCTTAGTTTTTGTTTTAGAAATCCTTCTGCTATTGGCTTTCTAGTTGACGTGAGTAATTTTCTTGGAGAATCCCCTGACCGTATGAAGTTTCTTTGGATACAGGTTGTCTTTTCAAGAAAATAGAACTGAACGAGTCAATAAGATATGCTTCTGGAGATCCAATTGAATCCTGGCTTAATGGTTTACTATGTCTTGATGTTGCTAACTGTCTCCCAAATCCTGGTTGGTATGGAGATCGCTAAAAAACCAATATAATGTTTGTTACCCTTTCTTGCCGACCGATTTTTCAGTTTGATTCTTTTTTTCTTTAATACGTAGCCATCCTCTGCCAAGTCAGTGTGATCTCTACTATGTCAACCGAGACACGCTATTTTCTTATCACAAAGATAGCGAGTTGTTTCTACAGGTAATTATAGTGGATTTATAATCTAGAAGTTATTTCTTTAATTTGATAATAATAAATTGACATTAAGTGGTATTCTGCAGCGAATGATGGCACTCTTTGTCTCTTCTCATTACAAGAACTCACCTAATGATCTTCAACTTTTGGCGGATGCTCCTGCTCATCATTTGTTTGTCTTGCTTGGTATCAATTGTTCATCCTTTTCATGCCTAGATATAATAATCAGATATAGAGTATTGCCCTAAACTTCTATTTGGCACAGGTCCTGTTGATGAGTCAAAAAACCAGCTTCCTGATATACTATGTGTTGTTCAGGTATAAATTTATTTCTTTCTGTTTTGCTATGTGGAATTACTTTGTTTAGGCAATAACAGTCTGTTGGACTGACAAAGAATAAATAGAGAAGCTACCATTGACCAGTTTGCTTCAATTGTTTTTTTTTGCAGCATTCTTTTTTTGTCGTGCTTGATTCTAGATGTATTAAGCATCATTGAAATTGATATTTTGCAGGTCTGTCTCGAAGGACAGATATCAAATAAATCAGCCGTCAAAAGTTTAAGAGATGGGCATTCACCACATGGAGATCAAATACCATGGAAGTTCTGTGAACAATTCCGGGACCTTGTCTTTCCAAGTTTTTCTGGTGCTCGTATAGTACGCATATCAGTCCACCCCAACGCCATGAAGGTGAATTTGCGCAGTCTTGTTATTTCTAATCATTTCGGTTCTGTGAGAGATTAACAAATTCTTTATAACATTCTCTGTAGATGGGATATGGTTCTGCTGCGGTTGAACTGCTGACCAGGTAAACACATGTAAATGTGCATACAGAAGCACTAAGTTGTGACCAGTGCTTAACAATTACAAATTAACTGACTGATATGTGCAGATACTTTGAGGGTCAGTTAGCTTCAATATCAGAAGGCGATGATGAACTTGATGTAGAGCCAACACCAGTTAGCATTACCGAGGCTGCTAAAAAGGTTTTTGATTTCTATATCTATCTTTGTAGATTTGTATCATGCATTCCACTCCTTGGCTGATTGGTATATCCTCAGGTTTCTTTGCTTGAGGAACAGATAAAGCCTCGCGCCAATCTTCCACCTCTGCTGGTTCCTCTCCGTGATCGGCGACCTGAGAGACTCCACTACCTTGGTGTCTCTTTTGGGCTTACTTTAGACCTTTTCCGGTTTTGGAGAAAACATAAATTTGCTCCATTCTACATCAGCCAGATACCAGTTGAGAGTCTTTCTATCTCTTATCCCAAATTGATTATGTTTGTCTTGTTTAGTTATTAATAGAAGTTTTTATATATGATTCAATCAGAGTGCTGTGACTGGTGAGCATTCATGTATGCTTCTGAAACCGTTAAACAACGAGGAATTTGAAGTTAACGAATCAAATGAATTGGGCTTCTTTGCTCCATTCTATAAAGGTTTGTTGATTCTTAAACAAGAACCAAAAGTTTCTGCATCTTTCACGTATGACATGATTCGTTTACTGTTTTGGCCATTTTTCTTCTGTTCAGATTTCAGAATAAGGTTCTCTAAGCTGTTGAGCGATAAATTCAAGAAGATGGATTATAAACTTGCAATGAGGTTAGCACTAACCATCCATTTCCTTCTCCCATGCAATTTTCAACCTCTTCTGCAATAATATTGACATCATACTTAGGGATCTGATTATATTATCATACCACTCCTTTTGTCTAGTGTCTTAAACCCTAAGATCAGCTTTCCAGAGGTTGATTCTTCGGGGAATTCATCAGATGGATTTTTGAAGAAACTCGACAGAGTATTCACACCTTATGATTTGGAGAGACTCAGAGCATACACTGAAAATCTCGTTGACTTCAATCTGGTTAGTTTTCATTTTCATAGCGTTTTTCAGATCAGAGCATACACTGGAAATATGCACATGAACACATTCTTTGCACGATTAAGAAATTCAGTTTTGAACATGATATTATTTTTTTGTTTAAATGTTTTGACTTTTTTTTTCTCTTTGAAAGGTTTATGACCTCTGCAAAACTCTAGCACATCTTTATTTTCAAGAGAAGCTCCCAGTTTCGCTGTCATATGTTCAATCATCTGTACTCCTATGCTTAGGCTTGCAGGAGTTGGATTTCTCAAGCATCGAGGTATTAACATTTTAACTCCTGAAGATTATTTCGATGCTTTGGACATATCACTTAATGTTTCATCCGACATGTATCAAGATAAACCTGTAAAACCATCTGAATGCTCTAAAATTGGATCATTACATTGCATTTACAGAGGCAAATGCAGTTAGAAAGGGGGCAAATACACTCTCTTCTATTGAAGGTTGCAAAGAAGTTATACAAGTATTTGAATGGAGTCGCAACAAAGGAGATTGAGTCCACCATGCCTCGGTTGAAAGAAGTAAGTTCAGATGGAACATCTAATGAAAAACTTCCATATTCTTTGGCTCTGTAATAATAGTACCTAATCTTTGAACATGAGCAACACATGCACGACTATCTGACTGATATGATTCATGGTGGCTTTTTGTTGCAGAGAGTGCTTTTACCTCACAATGTATCAGTTGATGAAGATCTTAGGTCAGGAGCAAAAGAAGTCGAGGTAATAGCTTTTGTATATTGTTTTTGCGTTCTGTGTAAGGTTGAAAAATCATTTACACTCAGTGTTTGGGTTTAAAGGAACAAATGAAGGCAAGAATAGAAGAAACGTTAGATCCTGAGCTACTAGAAGAATTTGCTATTGGGGAAAAAGAAGCTGAAGCTTTGCAGAAGTCTAAGATCTCTTCAAGTGGTCTGATCAGTATTGAGTCCACTAGATCTGATAAGGTAAAGCCAAAGGGTTTTGACAAATCCGCCAAAAAAAGAGGCAATGATAAGCATTCATCCAAATCCAACAAGAAGAGAAGAGCTTGAATGCAGTAACAATAATGGTTACTGCTGTTCTTTTGCAATCATGAACAGAATTTTGATCTGAAGTTGTAACCAGATTTTTGAATATTTGTTATATAATTTTGGTTCCATAATGACACACGAAAATGCTTAGTGAGAGATTTTACAGCCAGAATACAAAGTGTTCTATTAATTATAACTATATTCTCTTTTACTGCAATCTATCAAACTGTATCACATCTCGGCAGCAAAAGACTTCCCACATCCACAGGTTTGTGTAGCGTTTGGGTTTGAGAACGAAAAGCCTCCACCTATTAAAGCATCACTGTAATCCAGCTGCATTCCGAAAAGGAAGAGCATGCTCTTCGGATCACAAACTGCAAAAGAAATGTGTACACAAGGAAAACCTGAGCTTTCGTTGTACAAATGTATAAACACTTGACTACAAAACAACAATAGACTCTAGACTCAACAGCTAATATTATAAGTTCAAGCTGCACACCAGAATAATCTATTGACCATCTACTTGTTAACACCAAGTCAAAAACTTGAGCCAAGAATTTCATGTGTTAATTCATAGCTAGTAAGCAACTTACTGTTTCTACTCAAGGGTCTCATTGTATCAGAACGGAAGGATTGATCTTAACAAAATAAACACGAAAAAGTTACCTATAGTGAATCCTTCGTATTCAATGTTAGAATCATCAGGTCTTGCATTCGCCCTGTTCTCAAAGTCCATCGTGTAGGACATCCCCGAGCAACCTCCCTGTTTGACACCAATTCTCAAGCACAAATCTTCCCCACGATCTGATCTCATCTTATTCAGATGCTTAAGTGCATTATCTGTCAGAGATATCGCCGGTTTCAATCCCTCCATAGCAGGTGCCGCTACGAAATTTATGAAGCCAAGATTTGTAAGAAATACTCTTTCAAACTAAACAGAGCAGAACTTGGTAGATTTTTGAATATACAGATGCAAACAAAAATACATGAAGACACATATCTAGGTCCATTCCCAGCTCTATCTTCAACACAATTCAGAAAATAAAAGATTCCTCACTGGAAAATTAAAGCAGAGCAATTCAAGGAATCAATTCCGAACCTGGAGCTGAAGTGGATCGAACATAAAGGCGGCGGTTTCTCCGATTGAGAGTCGCGTATGGCAAACGTGGAAACGAAATCGAGTTACATGGAAAGACAGAGCGTGTGCTTGTGTTAGAGATCCTTAGCCGAAGAAGAGTTGGATTCGAAGTCGTGATTCCAGAGAACGCCATCATCTGGGAATAGAATCGCCGAGAGGAGAAGCTTCAAAAAGCGTGTATTAGAAAATCTCTTCGCTCGATAATTTTTAAGTCCACATGTTTTTTTTTTTTTGTTTTTTGGTTAGGTGTGAAACTTAAACCTGTCTAAACCGGATCCTAAATTTCAACCCAATTTTGACCCGACTTTAACCCGGTGGGGATTGGGTCATACCCGAACCTAAAGCGCGAAGGAAACCAACTTCATCTTCATTCATCGTCTCGTTTCTTCTCTTCTCTTCTCCAATTCGCCGCTTCTGCTTTCTTGTACTCATAGTGCGATTCTCACGCGTCTATGCAATTCTAAGTGGCTATTTATGGCGTCCTCTTCCACCAGCTCTCTCAGTCTCCACTCTTTCCCCAAGGTAGTAATTTCCACTGTTCTTCTGGCTTTTTTCCCATTTCTTTTCGCTTATGATTCCTTTTTTCACTGAATTTTTTAAGGCTTCTTCCGGACTGGGCCAATGGAAGAGTGGGTTGAGGTTCGAATTGTTGGGTGGCTCCGTTTCTAGCAACCGGTTGTTTGTTTCTCCGGTGGTGTTTCTTCAGCGAAGTCCGCGACTTCCGTCGATCAGAGCGGCCTATAACTCGGAGGGAGGCTCGAAGCGTAGGGCTTATAAGGAGTCACAAGCGGCTAGTGGTTTTCCCATTGCTAATGTGCAGCAGATTGCGTCGTCCGTCTTGCCTTTGGGCTCATTTGCTGTTGTCACTTTCGGTACGCGCATTACTACAAGAGCTAGCTAAGGTTAATTTAGTTGAGATATATCGTGTTAGGCACCTAGTAACCGAGGATGGCACATAGAAAGATGTATCTTTTAAGGTCCTGCTGAGAAAATGGATCTCTTCGTCTGTTATCATATTTTCTCAGTTCGCCAATACTAATTTGTGTTTTCAGCTGACAGTTTTGTGGAAAGTTGTTGAGAAGTTCATGTCGCCAAAGCCTCAAAAGACTTCTGCTGGAGAAGGCAAATCTTCTAACCAGGGATTGAAATGGTCAATCGGGGCTGGTACAAATTTGTTGCAGGGATTTGCTGCAAAGGTTGATAGGGAAGCCAAGCAGAGGCTTAATGAATTTGCAAAAGAACTCAGGGCTTTCAGAAGTGTTGACATGTCAGGTGCGTGGAATGATCTTTCTGTTATATACTACTTCTGGCTGATCTGTATTCCTCATCCTTTTCCTTAAATGAGTATTATTTTGCAGGATGCAACTTTGGAGATGAAGGACTATTCTTTCTTGCTGAAAGCCTTGGGTATAACCAGGTTATAGTTCTCCCTCTCTCTCCCACATGTGTTTATCTGCCAACTCATTAGAGTACTGATCTTCTTATGTTGATTGAGTAACCATACCCATTTTGTGTTTCAGACTGCAGAGGAAGTCAATTTTTCTGCAAATGGAATTACAGCTGCAGGAGTCAAAGCCTTTGATGGTGTTCTTCAGTCAAATATTATGTTGAAGGTTCTTAACCTCTCCGGAAACCCTATAGGTGATGAAGGGGCTAAGGTTAGTAAAATGAGGTGCTAGCATTAGACTTTTTTCCACACAGCTTATTCTCTAGGTGTGGATTTCGTTCTGAGATATGATTTTCCTTCATTTTGTCATGTAACGACAGACTTTATGTGCTACCTTGATGGAAAATTCTAGCATCGAGATACTTCAGCTGAACAGTACTGATTTAGGAGACGAGGTTTGTCTAAGTAGATGCTGTAATTTACACGATCTTCAAGTTCCTTAGATTAGTTCAATTCTTCCAATTAATTCCGTGCTCCAAGTAGTTTCAATGTTCCTACGCAGGGTGCGAAGGAACTTGCAGAGTTGCTGAAGAGAAATTCATCTTTGAGGGTTATTGAGTTAAATAATAACATGATTGACTATTCTGTAAGTTCGTTCTATTCATACGTTGTGCCTCTATATCGGGGGGATTAAGTACCCAGATATATGAATTGAATCTGTTGTATATTTCCCCCCTTTTACATTGAAATGGAGGTAGGGATTCACAAGTCTTGCTGGAGCACTTAATGAGAATAACACAATACGAAATTTACATCTCAAGTGAGTTTAGGTTAATAGATGTAGTTTTTTTTTGGTCTGTATATTTCATATCCCTGATGTTCTAATTTATGGATGATCTGTTTCAGTGGAAACTACGGTGGTGCTTTGGGTGCCAATGCTTTAGCTAAAGGTCTTGAGGGTAACAAGTCTTTACGGGTACACATTTGCGTAGTCTCTTTTTATGTAGACCATTTATGTTTTCAGAGAAACATTTCAAAATGTGTTATCTCATATGATACATTAAAGGTGGTTTCTGATGGCATCAAAGACAACCAATGAATTAATGTCATCAATAGTTGATCAGTTCCCATGGCCGTCTACCCGCAGGAACTTCATTTGCATGGAAACTCCATTGGAGATGAAGGGATCCGTGCTTTGATGGCTGGTCTATCTTCGCACAAAGGTACTTGTTTTTTGCAATGAACTCTCTTCATACGTCAATGTTAACTCTTTCTTATGTATACGAAAAAACTCAGCAGTTAGACGGAGATGCATTTTTGTGTGCAGGGAAACTGGGTCTGCTAGACCTCGGTAACAACTCCATCACCTCAAAGGGTGCCTTCTATGTAGCAGAATACATCAAGAGAAGCAAGAGCTTGGTTTGGTTGAACTTGTACATGAATGATATAGGTGACGAGGTACTATTTTAAAAATAATGAGACTAGATCATGTGTGTTGCTTCTCTAATTTTGGAAAACCATGCTTCGTTTCCCTTTGTTGTCTATCTTAATAATTTTCAATGGTTTCAGGGAGCTGAAAAGGTTGCAGATGCTCTGAAGCAAAACCGTTCAATTGCAACCATTGACATGGTGAGAAGTGACAATCTTATTCTCCAGTCTCTCTCTGTTTAACCTATCATCCAAGCCAAGCACTTTGTTGTCTTATAAGTATATTTTTCAAAAATAGGGTGGAAATAACATCCACGCGGATGGAGTTAATGCTATAGCTCAAGCTCTGAAAGATAATGCAATTATTTCGACGGTCAGTGCCATAAAACCTTAGTCATCTTTATTTTCTTATTAACTTTGATAACTTGGAAGATAATGACACTTCCAGTCTCATTATTTCCACAGTTAGAGATTGGTTATAATCCCATAGGACCTGAAGGAGCTAAAGCATTATCCGAAATTCTCAAGTTTCATGGAAATGTAAAGACACTCAAACTGGGTTGGTGCCAGGTAAAGCCTGTCCATAACTCGTTGTCTCAGAAACTTGGTCGTTGTTTCATCACTCTGGACTTCCATTCCTATATCCTGCAGATAGCTGCTAAGGGGGCTGAATACGTTGCAGACATGTTGAGATATAACAACACAATCTCGGTTCTAGACTTGCGGGCAAATGGACTCAGAGACGAGGTTCCTTCAGACAGATTTTTTTTATTCTGTAGCTTCGTATATATACTGACAATATTTCCACCTTGTGTATGATCCTTATTTTGCAGGGAGCGTCCTGCCTAGCTCGAAGCTTGAAAGTAGTTAATGAAGCTCTGACATCGATGGATCTAGGATTCAATGAAATACGTGTAATGAAAAAGAAAACTACTTTGTTCTTCAATAACGTGTCTCCTTTTCAAACTTGTAAACCGCTCAAATCTTATTATTCTGGCTTCAAATGCAGGATGATGGGGCATTCGCCATTGCTCAAGCATTAAAGGCCAATGAAGATGTCACGGTTACATCGATAAATCTCGGGAACAACTTCATCACCAAATTTGGACAGGTGAGAACTAATGGATCATCAAATCTTCTTTCTTACTAGTCCTCTCTTAAAAGATTCCGTTTACTGAGAATTCTCCTTTGTTTTAACCAGAGTGCACTCACGGACGCTAGAGATCATGTTCTTGAGATGACTGAAAAGGAAGTAGAGATTTTCTTCTAGAGAGAGACATTGAAGTGAAAGGCCTGTGTTACTGTAATTTTGCACCTTCGGTTATTGTCTCATTTTTTCTGAGGTATTGAATGTTTCAGGAAGGAGATACATTCGTTCTTTGTGTTATTTCGAGGAAAAGTTTAAAGAAAAAAATTGATCTCTTAATTACTTTTAATTCCTTTTTCTAAAAATGAATTAACACGTGCCATAAAAAACTGATATAGCGAAAAAGGGAAAAAGAATTAGAAGTCGGCGTTAGTGCAACAGTCCCACATCGGCAGAAGAAAAGTAATACGAGTTCTTTATATAACTTCAGAAATCATCAATGGTCACGACCTTACTTGAACAGGATCTGTTCTATAGGCTCGTACCTCTGTGTCCTTGGTTTCTAAGGAGACAGGCCCTCAAACCTGGTTGATGAATCATGGCCGTGCGATCTGAGTGTGATTAACGGCTACGATGCTCCTCTGGTGCGTCCGCTGCCGTAGATGATCGCTACCTAGTCCGGTTAAACCTAGCTAGGGTGATCGTTCGGCTGTCTGACAGGTTCCCTTTTTTTCCCCTTATCCCCCTCGCACTTTTCATTTTTTATATTTGTCACCCCATAACTTTTGATTATTAGTTATTTCACCCTCAGAAACATTTTCTTTTAAACCCTCGAATTGGAACCTCGCTAAAACCCTCAGCTTTTTGGTAACAGTTGCAGAGGAGAAGATAAGGTTCTTCTATAGTGTTGCTAATCTCTTATAATGGCTTCTATTCACGAAGCTCTTTTCTCTTCTCCGCTGCAGTTCCACTCATCTTCATTTAGCTCTTCTTCTTCGCCGTCCTTTCGTTTTTCTTTTCCAATTGTCTCCAGTTTCTCTTCGTCAGCCACGAATTCCTGCGTAATCAGATCGACCCAATTTCTTAACCGACGCTCTATAGCCAAATTGAAGGATTTTACTCTTTCTTCCATGTCCCGGAGAGGCTTTGTTTGTAGAGCTGCCGAGTACAAGTTCCCGGATCCCATCCCTGAATTCGCCCAAGCTGTGAGCTGATCTCCTCTTCTTCTTCTTCCTGTTTTTTAACTCAATTTTGATTAAATGATTGAACCTGATTGATGGGTGGTACAGGAGACTGAGAAATTTAGGGACCATATGGCAAAGAAACTATCCAAGAGAGATCTTTTTGAAGACTCTGTTGATGAAATTGTTCGAATCTGCACTGAGGTATGTTGAACACTGTGTCTTAAGTAGAATCCTTACAATGATGCTTTTTGGTGTACTTTTTCCTTCAATTTTCTCAACTTCTTCTGGAGTGATTTTGTGGTCTTATACAAGCTGAGCTAGAGGGTCTAGAATGAAAAGGGTCATGCTACTCGGTTTTGAATGTAGACGAGCTATTTTCAGCTCAAACCTCTCTAGAAAGTTTTCAGCAAAAAAGTGAGTATGGTTTGAAAAGTAGAGGGGTGATTTGGTCTTGGTTATGACCCGCATATGAGCCATGGTGAGTGATGCACATATGAATTTGGTTCTGAGGATAGTTTATTGTGAGTTGTTTGCTTTGTGATTCTTGACAGATCTTCGGGACGTTCTTGCACAGTGAGTATGGAGGACCTGGTACACTCTTGGTCATACCTTTCATAGACATGGCAGATACTCTCAATGAAAGGGGTTTGCCCGGAGGTCCACAAGCCGCACGAGCAGCTATTAAATGGGCTCAGGATCATGTAGACAACGACTGGAAGGAATGGACCGGTAGTGATTAGTAATACCCAACCTCAAAGTCCGTCGAGTTGTTGAATCTTACTAGTGATATGTATCAGAGTATAGATGTGTCATTGTAAAACTCAGAATTTTTCAGATCTCTGATATTTGAGAAAAAAAAACCTTTTGATGTGACTTTTTCCGAACGACTAGAAACACGAAAAAGGGAAGAGAGATAATAAAGCTCTGTTATTGTTCTTA
Source organism: Biscutella laevigata subsp. laevigata (assembly GCA_900406315.1). Taxonomy (NCBI): domain Eukaryota; kingdom Viridiplantae; phylum Streptophyta; class Magnoliopsida; order Brassicales; family Brassicaceae; genus Biscutella; species Biscutella laevigata. The sequence goes on from OVAU01001266.1 coordinate 14,041, forward strand.
GTTTCAGAAGCTCTATTTCCTCTGAAACGATTTTACATCAACAAAAACCTTATACTGATCTTACAAACTTCCATCGATTTCTCTACCTGCGAAAATATATACATCGGCGATAGAGAGAAAAAAAGGAAGAAGAAGTTCTGTTCTGTTGGGTTTCTTGAGCTTTTTCTATACTTATCTCTTCACATCTTGTTCTTCATCTGTTCATCCTCTGTANGGAAGAAGAAGTTCTGTTCTGTTGGGTTTCTTGAGCTTTTTCTATATTTATCTCTTCACATCTTGTTCTTCATCTGTTCATCCTCTGTAATAACCAGGGAACCAAAAAAAAAGAGGAACAGAACCAAGACTTATTCAGTGCAGTTTTGGATCCAAAATACTGTTTCTGGTCCAAAACATTCAGCTCGTAGCTTCGGAGATGCTCTGAAGAGATGGCTTCCATGTTTTGTACTTTAAAGAAGAAGTTGATTTTGTTAACACACGAAGTTGCTTCCCTTGTTTCTTCTCCTACCAATCACAGAAGCAAACACATCAAATCTACTTTGTCTCAAATCTCGAATTTTTGTAGACGAAAGAGATCAAGTTATCGTTAAGATTATACCGGGACTTTATTCTCCGACAACTTCTTTTCCGTCGTCGTCATCTCTGTATGGTGCTTCTTCCTCTTCGCGCATTTCTTTTCACGTATGACCTTCATCACTTCTATAGAATGATAATGAAACAGTTAATCCTAAGTTCGAATCTCATGAAGTAAACAAAAGAGGAACCTTTTGAAGTAATGAGCCGATAAGCATGACCAAGCACGAGATTCTCCGTTGGCCTGAGAAGCTGGACACGTGTAAACCTCACAGTATTCCTCTGTTTTTTATCGTCTCTCTTCACCGTGCCCGGAATGTTCTTCTCTTCCTTCTCTGTCAAAGGAATGATGAGAGAGACGTAGTGGCCAGGATACATACTCATGATCTCACTGACGGAGATGGAGTTGTAGTACCTGTCGATTTTCCCGCCGGGATACTGTAGAACAAGCACCGCCGCGTTCACCGTCTGACAATTACCCATGTCAAAGGAAAAAAAGTTTATTTTTTTCTGATAATTAAGAGAGAAAAAACAGAGTATAAAGAAAACTCTGTGACAAAAAGAGAAACGGAGGAAAGGTGTTTTTTTTTTTTTTGTTGGACACACACTCTACTCTTACTTGAGCTTTACTTATATACATCTGAAAATCTCAATATTCTTTCTTTCTATTAAAACATGATTTATCTACTTAAAAAAGTCTTAGTGGACTATTTTCTAGAATGTTTTAAATTAAATATCTCTAACCAACTAACTAAGATATTAAATAAAAATATTTAATTAAATAATCATAATAATCAATTAATTTTCGTTCATATTTATTATATGGATAATAAANATTAATAAATATTAAAAATATAAATCATTAATTAATTAACAATATTAGTAA
>OVAU01001267.1:0-15494 GCA_900406315.1 Biscutella laevigata subsp. laevigata
GACTGATAAAATGAGATAAAAATAGTTAATTAAAATTCAACCAAAATGTTTTATATAATAAAAAGATACATGCGCGGGTTCTCTCCTAGTATCATATAATGCATTAAACCTGAAAAAAATCTTCGAAGTTGATACAATTTCATATTTTAATATAATTAATAGATTTGTACCCTCCCTGCTCATGAATCCAAAAAATTAACCTGAAAATGTTGTTGATGTTAAGTATATAATACGAATTATGAATAATTGTTAAACCAAAAATTATTTAATTTCCAAAGCATGTTAACCTGAAAATGAGTTTTCCAACTTGATATAATTTCATAATTTATTATATTTATTCATAATTTATTAGCTCGAATCTCAAATGATAGAATTAGCATAAACAGTTAAACTATATATATCATGATTATTCTATAATTTCATATATTTAACAGAATTTTATCCTCCCTGGTTTATGAATCCAAAAAAATTACTAACAAGATTCATATTTAAACTCCAAATACCAAATAATAATTTTACCTATGGTAAGACTTCGGGCCTGGCTGGCCCTCAGAAGCACAGGTTGTGACTATTTGTATGTGTTTCTTGTGGCTAAGTTGTATTTATGTCACACATTTATATTTATATATAATATGGATGAATAGAGAATGAGTGAGAGAGAGGCCATCACTCAAGGTTCTAGCCCCCTCTTTGTGCTTAGGTTTTATTTTGGATGTGACGTTTATGTATATAATATGATAAGTTTTTAAAAAAAAATTTATGTGTCGGGTTTATGACATCATGAATTCTCTAGATCGAACATTTATATTTGCATGTGATGTTTCTTATTTCAAACAGTTTTATTGATACTATGACTAAAGGTTTAAACAGTGATTCTGTTTGTTGAAGTTGAAATGGCTGAAAATTTAATTTTAAATGATTATTCGTTGTATTTCTAAGAAAATCTTACTCTAACTATTTATTTATTTTTTGCTATATTTAAGCATTAAATCTATGTATTACATTTGTTTCATTTGTTTTTATGTTGTTTGTTGAGTCTTTTTGTTATAAAATATAGATTTTAAGGTTTCGAGTGATATATTAGATGTATAATGAAATGAATAAATAGTGTAATGATCTAATAATGAAAATTATTTGAGTTGAATAGAATTTCACAAGAAGAATCATAAAAGGGTATTGATTTTAATAAATTAATGATGTTTTGTTGTTAACCATACTAATATGCTTAAAAATTAGTTTATATAAATGTAAAGATATGAATGAGATTATATAGTTTAGTGGTTTATGCTAGTGTAATTATTATATTATTAATGAGGTGTGAATTCAACAAATTACGAATTATAATTTATTTTTGACAAAATAAAATAAAAATATGAATATTTAGGAATGTTAGGAAGAAACAAAATAGTTAAAAAAAACGTGATATACTCTTTATTACCTAAAACAAATTACACTAATTAATATATAAATAAATAATTTGTTGGTGGGGACATTGTGGAAGAGAAATAGTAAACTATAATTTGTTTTTTTTGGGAAAAATATTATTAGAGGAAGTGTACCACAAACTCTAGGCTTCACCTAATGTGTATATCACCTAACTCTCTTCTTATAACTATGCTAATATACACTCATTACAATCTAGTAATTATTATCATCATTTGTTATGATAAATATAGGAGCTTATTTTATCATTTGAAATAATCGTATTTTTATATCTACAAACATTTTAGCTATGTTGTCAAAATTCCAACTTTCTCTTTTCCTTTAAAGCAAAAGAGTGAATATTATTTAATAAAAGGAAGAGAAAAAATGAGTACGACATTCAAATAAAGTTTAATTAAAATATTTAGACTAACTTTTTCTTGTGTTGGTGGGTACACATACGAGAAAATTAGTGAAATTCGGGAAAGCAAAAAAGATTTACTTAAACGTTAACGAGAATAAATACTCATTCTGTCTCAAATTATAAAATTTTCTATCCAAATGCACAATAATTAAAAAATTTATTTATTACACACAACAATCATTAAAGATACATTAAAATAGTTTTAAAAAATAAAAAGGGACGAGAGAAGCATATATTGGTTTATTTGTCCCTTCATTTACTTTGATTAAGCTTTTATTAACTATTATTTGATGCAAAAAAATAAAATTTATATTGGGATTTAAACAAATCTTATATTGTGGAACAAAAAAAAATAAAGCTAGAAAATTCTGTAATTTGAGACAGAGAGAATACTTTCTAAGTAACTACATAAACTGAAATATAAAACAATGATATAAGTAAATTTTATGTATATTTACATTCGCCTTTTTTATGTTTTTTCGTGTGTGGTTTTAAACATTATGTATGCTAACATTCCATATTGAAACTTTCTTTTATATAAGACATCATGTAATATAAGATTCTAGTTCATCTTCTTGTAGTTATCGTATAGAGTAGTTTAGGTTGTTTAAGAATCTATAGTTAATGGAAAGTCCATATAAATTTTAGCTCTTGATCTTTTTTTTCCCTTTTTTATATCAAAATCGTCAAATTTTTAATTATTTTTTGCAGCCAAAGTCCATATACTTTTTTAGAAATTATATTTTTTTTTAACTCGTATAGATTTCAAGTCTTATGGAAAAAAAATCAAACTATTTTCTTGAGAGGTGTAATTTACATATAGATCATCTGTCTAAATATGCAAAATGAAACCATATTAGAAGGTTACATGTTTATGTAAAAGTTTGAGAATAATGTGAAGTTGTTCTAGACAGCAGGTGGATCAAACCAATAACGTTTTAACATGTTAAACTCGTCTCTTTACCACACAACCACAAAATCTCATGACCAAACATAAGTGTATTTAGTAGAAATCGAACCCTGAGAGAAAAAAGAAGAGATTCCCTAGACTCAAGATAACCACTAATCCACAAATAATTGGTTTATATTAAGATATTTCAATTTTCAAACTTAATATTAATGGTACTGGTGAGCTAGGGCTGAGTAGTCTACAAATAAATATACTTCATATCTTCCAAAATATAGAATTTTCTAGGTTTTATTTTTTGTTTCACAATATAATTTTTTTTTAATACCGATACAAGTTTTTATTTTTTTTAATCTAATAATAATTAATAGTCAAAGTAATTGAAGAGTCAAATAAATCATTTCTACTAATATTCCATAATTTGTTTTAATTTTTGAAAATTATTTTAAGACATTATTAATGATTGTTAAATGTAATAAATAGTTTTATAATATTTGTGCATTTACCTAAAAAAATATTACATTTTGGAACAAATAGAGTATATTGTAACAAATGAATTAAGAATGTTTTTAATGAACATTAAATTATTAGAAAATAGTGAAAATCGAAGCTGAGGGGAACTAAGAATCTTGGACTTGGTGAAGAAAGAAGAGCAAAATGTTAAGAGTGAAACATTCAAGCATTTTTGCAGCGACGAAGAGACATCAATCTGAGTGGGATGAATCAAAATCAGATCAACTCAAGATTATATTTACAGTTTCTATGTTTGAAAAAAACAAAGAACTATAAAAAAAAATGGTAATAATCATGAGAATGCAGTGAATAAGTAAATAAAAAAAGAAAAGAAAAAAAGAAAGTACAAAACGTAATAAAAGAAATGTCGGGAGGAGTTGACCAAATTAACGAGGGAGAGACTTTCAAGACAGCACGAGGGGAAGTCTCAAGAGTTAAAACGTTGTCGTTTTCTCCACTCTTGCGTTTTGTGTTTTTCTTTATACATACAGGATATGTGGGAAATTATTTGAGTTGTTCTCCTTCGTGCCAAACGATTTTTAATATTAGAATTTTGTACTTGATGAATAATAATTTATACAAATTTACAAAACCTAAAAATTTGTATTTTAAAAAATTATGTTTATTTAATATCTGTAAAATTTAAGAGATTTCGTAAATACTAAAATTTGTATTTTTAGAAACTATGATTATTTTGTGGATTAGTCCATGCGAATTGAGAACTTTCGTAAAACGTTAGAATTTTGTATTTTAAAAATTAGGTTTATTTGGTGAATAAAAATCTATAAAATTATTTAATGTTTTTTTTAAGACGAAAAAATTTGTAAATGTTTGAATCTTGTATTTTGTGGAATTATGTTAATTTAATGAGTTATAATTTATGAAAATTGAGAGATTTTATTAAAGACACGAATTTTGTAATTTTGGAGAATTACGTTTATTTGATGGGTAATAACCCATGAAAAATGAAAGACTTTGTAAAGCACTAGAATTTATTATACTGATGTTGTTCTTGTTTAAATTCTGTAATAATACTGATGTTATCGAAATTTAGTAGGAAACACTCTCACCATTTTTTCAAAACTATTTCAGTCGAAAACATTTCTTATCGCTTTTTGACTACTTTCTATTTCCAATCAATAGTTTCCTAATGATTTTTTTCATGGGAAAGTTTTCCCAGCAATATTGGCATGAGAAATCAGTATGTGTGAAAGGGAAATACTTACTATTATGTACAATTCAGAGACCTTGATTTAGTTGTTTTTTAAAATATGCATTACTTCATTTTACTAGCAAATTCTAGTTGTAGAATAACTTCATACTTTTTTTAGATAAGACTCCTTAAAATGTACCTCATGACTTTTGGTTCAAGTTGTAGACTAGAACCAATTGTTCAATAACACCATAACAATATCAAAAGAAACTAAGAAAATATATTCTCTGTTTATTGTTGAAGGTCATTAAATCTATACTAATTGTTTATCAGATTGTGTTAATCCATGAATTTGCAAATAATTGTGCATTCTATTTAAGTTGGTGAAAACTACGAAGACATTTTTCTATCACTATATATATTTTAGACTCATGAGAATCAAGTTCCAAATATGTCCAAAACCGACACAACAAATTATGTAAGAAAAGAAAAGATACCAAATTCACAAATAAGATTAGGTAGAAATACAAAATCAAGTGGGTATAATGCATACAAAAGCAGTAAGTAAAACACATCAAATCAGATCAGAAACTCACATAAGAGTTTCAGTTTTTTTTTCCTTCAAACGTTTTCTCAATCTGTCGGCAGCTGAATCTTTACCCATTTATAGGATAATGCAAATTTTAAAAACTATCGATTTAGACAAAAAAATTAGGCCCCACCTAAGAATTTGACAAACAAATCAATCTCAAAGACATAAGAAACATAGAAGAAAGACTTCTCAACACTTTTCTTATAACTTGTAGTTGCATTCACATAGTTGATCTAAAAGGAAACGAGACAAAACTGTGGATCTCTAATCTCAGAGCTCTATTTTCTGCAACAAATCGAAGCATCCAGTTCCGGAAAGTGCAGGCAAACCAAGACAAATCCTAGCAGATGGAGTTTCTAATGTGTCTTTTTCTCCATAAGTAGCTGCTTGGACAATGAACTTAGTTGCAGTTTCAAATGTCATTCTACAGAATGGTGAAGTTGATTCTGAAATTCCTCCCATACGGCTCATTGGACGGTATCCACCAGAGAAAGTCATGTAATCTGCGATGAGGTTTAAATGTCTGATGCTTACAGAAATACCGTAAGATTTGAAGACATGGTTAATTTCTCTGATTATGGTTTCTCTTGCTGCTTCAACTCCATATGTTTTGAGCATATCGTGAATGCTGTTGCTGTATAAGTATCTGACGTCAAGCTTATCTTGGAATTTCCAGAGAGAGAGGAAATCAACTCCTGATGAGTGGAGAGCTGGTGAAGCTTTCTTTTCATCGTTGGAGATTTCTATTCTCTCCTTTGGATTGTCTCCATGGTAGATCACTTGAGGATCACCACAATTAGCTACTGTGCATCGTTCGATCTTCCCAGAATTCTGGATGTAAACCTTCTGTGCTGTTTTCTGAGCAATCTGTATGACAAAAAAAGGTTATAAACTACTTAAAACATAAGGGCATAAGCCACATCAAAGTCATAAGAGTGATAGCTTTATACAAAACGAGTACCTGAGCAAGTAAAATATGTGGCTCGTCTGTAGTAAACTTGAAATGGACCTCAAATTTCCCACCTTTACCTTTAACGAAGATATGTCTGTCTTTGTCAGTTCCAACAAATTTCTTCTTCTTCTTCTTTTTACTCCCTTCTTCAACACTCTTTACCTCTTTGTGCGTTTTCAGAGTCTCTTCCATCCTAACATCTGCATCTTCCTCCGATCCGAGAGTCTCTTCCTTGCTAACGTCTGCAGTCTCATCATCACTATCCATCTCAGGGTCCTCTACTCCACTAATTGAAGATGGTTCATTCTTATCATCGTCAGAATTTTCCTCATAATCCTGCTCATCCATTGCTTGCTTCTTACGTTTCTGTGCATCTGAACCCAGATCATCTACCTCTGTACCCTCGCCCTCATTATCATCATCATCATCATCATCTTCAGTCTGCTTTTCACTTATCGAATCATCTTTTTCCATTTCATTTCCATCTTTGGAACGCGTGTCTTGCATCTTTATGCCTCTCATTCTGTAGAGCATCTTCATGTGAACCTCTATAGAATCCTCCAACTTCCTCAAAAAAACAACTGTCATCGTCTCTTCCCAGTCTTTTTCAGTGATATTAGTGTGCTTGGGATAATGCTCTGGCTTATAAAGATTTATCTTAAGCTTGTGAATACTACAAACTTGGCTCTTATAAACCGTATAAGGTATCACGCAAACTTCCATACTCTTTATTATATCTGCCACCGTAATCTTTCTCAACTTATCAGTAATACGACTTGCATCATCCCTGCGAAAACACACATCAAAAAGTTAGAATACGACAAAATAAAAATTACCCTTATTATCACTCATCACAAAAAATACTATCCTAGCTTCTTTTTTAAGAGAAGCTACCCATGAAGTATTTTCCTCTCTTCTAGTGTTGTTAACCAAAGTAACTGAACCAACTTACTTTGTTTTGCCCTTCAACAATGGGCATGTCATTATCGGTGTCTTAATGTCTACCGCAGCAGTCATCAAAATCTCTTGTAAACGTGGAATTCCGAGTGTCACATTCATCTCTCCACGTCCAGCAAGATGAAAAGTATTCAGCCTGTAAATCGACAGAGCAGCAAATATTTCATTAAGGATACCAAAGCAATGTTTTAGAAATCGAAGAGTTACAAATTTGGGTACCAATGTGATTCATATTGGTGGAAAGACTATGACGAGAAGATAAGAAAGGAAAATAACTCACGTCATCTGTGTTGATGGCTCTCCTACAGATTGGGCAGCAAGTACACCTACAGGCTCCCCTGGCTGGGCGAGACTTGCAAAGAATTTTGACTTCACCAGCTTTAGTAGATCTTCTTGTCTCACCAATTTAGAAGCAATACGGTCATTCATAGGCATGGACTCTACAAACTTCCCAGCTCCCTTCTTAAGAGTTATAGGCAGATCAGTGATGTAACTACTGGATCCAGATAGCATGTCTTTACTGCATTTTTTTAGGACCATATCTTGATTCTGAACCAAAGTTAAATAATTAACGAAAAAAGTTTCCCGAGGGCAGATAAGGAAAAGGCTAAATCATTCGAAAAAGAATGCTTACTACTGCCAGTTCTTTGAACTTTCCAATGAAGCTAGACTGATGAACATCCACACCATCTTCACCATATTGGAACTGAATGATGGATCCATCAGCATCCCGTACAGTACAGTCATAGTTGACTTTTAGACTCTCAAGATTTTTCATCAAGCATCTTTGCAGATAACCACTACGTGAGGTCTTCACTGCAGTATCAACTAGCCTGCAAACCAGAATGTTTCAAGTGTTCACAATGAGCCAGATCAAAGATGACAAACTACGGGCTTAAAATAGACCATCTTCAATCAAGTAAAAGTTTTACAAAGTAACCATTATATCAAAGTGAATGCCCAAACATAAATTTGGAAATGCAACAACACTAGTTTCCCTCAAATAATTTGAGCATGAACAGCTGAGAAGTACCATAACACGGCAACAACAAAGATGTAACTTACTAGCTAAGGTATTTACTGATCAGAGACCTTTCCTACATAAACTATGAAATATATTATGGTGGATTGCAGGCATGACTCTTTAAAGTCAAACAGTAGAAAGCTTGACTGCTCCACTATCTGGAGTCCCAGAAAAAGGTTTGAAACACCCTTCTATAAATTTTGGGAAGACTACTCTTATAAGACACATAATTTACGTACAAGAAGTTATAAAAAACGTGCTAGTTACCCTTCTCGTCCAGCCATGCAATGGAAGTAATATTCTTGGGGGCGAAGACCACTAAGGAATCTGTCGCTGATAAAACCACCAGCTCTAGGGGACCAGTCCCATGGATGGAAACAAGGTAATGTCTTTCCAGAAACCATTCGGGGAACTCTTTTCCCTTCTAAATCTTGCTGGCCAAGGTGGGAAGAGATTTGCTGGAAGTTAACCTGCTCAAAGTGGACAAAATGAAAAGGAAATGATAAAGCTTAGCCTCCTAGGAATTGTAAATTGCTGTCACCACCAAAGTGTATCGTTATAACACCAAAAGTTTAGAGCTGCCTCAACAAGTTAAATGAAGAGAAAGGTCAAAATTTACTTTCAGCACTAAAATTCTCCGTGAAAAGGAACGAAGGTAAATACATCAACCAACTTGTTTATCTCCTCCCAAAGAAAATAAGTTTTAGTTCGAAAATGAGGTATGAGCTTAAAAGCTGCGGAAGAGAAGACGAGCAATTTTTTATAAACATGCAAGCTACTAACCAACTTTTAATAGTCCAAACGAGTACTTGAAAACCAACAATATCGTGAATATTGAAGATGGTACCACAAACTCACCTTACTCCCCTTAGCCCCAGATATTGTCATCAACGATATACAATTCGTTCCAGGTGTTTTCAGCAACCCATCAGACAGCAAATCATTCATCACACCCTTGCTTGAACATTGGTTGAGCTCATTAACAATGCTCCTATCCAAAGATGCCAAGGCAGATTCCCCATCCTCATAGAGAACTCGTTCAATTCTGGATCTCATGTCCTGAGGATCTGCAGGACAGAAAGTAATCTGTGCTTACATATCGATTAGTTTATTTTAGAAACTACAATACACAAAGGGACATTTATTCTCCAGAATGTAACAAAAAACCATGTTGACAAGCATGCGCACATTAATGCACAAAATCTAGATACATACCAATCTGAACATCAGCATTGATGCCAAAGGTTTTACGGAGTACTTTTTCACCAGCTTGTTCACATTCTTGAAGTTGCTTCGCCCTTTCTTCATCCATATCTTTCAATATAATAAGATCATCAACTCCACAGGTGAAACCGTGAATCTGAAACATGTTCAAGCTTCAGGATGCAAAACTCAGTAACAAATGAAAATATATGATCAGCTTCATGAGAGCAAACCTGAAGAAAGACAGTAAAGAGACGACTAAAAATGGAAAGCAGATTTCCTGCAGCATTTGAACCATAGAGCTCATGCACTGTATGAACCAACCCATAATCAGCAAACTGAGCCTTGTCAATCACACCGCAGACAAATTCATTTTTCCTGATGAGCAGTTTATCTTCATTGAGATCTTGTTTCCATGACTCGTCAATGTCTAGCTTTGTTGTCAAATGCTTGTTTTTCTTCAAGTCTCCACTCTTCAATTTGACCTCTTTTGATCTACATTTAAAAAAATCAACTGGAAGTTTGGTATTTTTCTCTACGGTGAATGGCAGGTGACCTTTGGTTATTTGATTCAACACTACAGTGATGACCTAACAGAGAAGTAAAACAAGAAAATTAGCTCATGTGGAGAAAGGCATTCTTTGGACGGCTTAGTGAATGAACCGACTAATCATTAATCCCTAGATAAAGTTTGCTTACCAAATCACATAGCCACAAGCGGGAAAACCCAGCTTGGTTATAGAATCAACAAAAAACAAACAGAACAAAATGTAAAACAGCAGTGTATCATAATTACCTGCTTTCCAGTCCAAAGAGGCACTGGTTTCAAAATAGCTGGCGTGACTGTCAATAGTACTTCGTCAGAAACTGATACCGTAACTTTCTTGCCAGATCTTCCAGAAAAAGAACTTAATGCCATGTCAGTCACACCAGAACTGAAGAGGAGCTGACTAAATTGATCTTTGTCCAAAAATGTGTCCCTTTTAGTAAGCAAAACGGAACTGACAATATGATCCTGTTAAGTAAATGCAATGTCAATTAATAATTTAATATAATTGATTAAAAAAACCTAATTCGTGAAATCATGCAACGATCAAGCAAGCAAAAGGTTCGAAGAATATCATGCATGTACAACCTGAATTAAAGCTCGAAGTGGATCACCATTAGAAGGCCTGGCGTATTGGTTATTGGCATTGACAATATTGTAGGCCTCAGCACGTGAAATCTCATCTTGTGGAAAATGCACATTCATCTCATCACCATCAAAATCTGCATTGTATGTACTGGAAACCAAAGAAATATTATCAGCCAGTTTTGAAACAAAAGAAAATGCATGTGAAGATCAACCACGAATCCAAAGATCAACAAACGTAATTTGATACACGGAAATTTCTCTATCCAGGGAATCTCTACCTGCAATTTGCATAGTGAAGACGAAGTGTTTTCTCCCCCTTCAGAACACGGACTATGTGCGCCATTATGCTAGGTTTATGCAGTGTTGGCTGCAATGACAAAAAAATACTAGTAAATAATAAACGTTTTTGCAGTGTTGGCTGCAATGACCAAAAGAACAATGCCTGAGACTGCACCTAATACTGAAGAAGGGAATAAATAAATGTTCGGAAACCAATTTCCACATTCGAGGAGAATCTTTCCAAAACTTGAGAAACATTTGAGATAGGCAATATTAACGAGCTACAAAAAGTATGTGTCCACACCTGACGATTCACAAGGACGACATCACCATCTTGCATATGTCGATAGACAATTTTACCTTCAAAGTTGACATCACAAGTTTTCCCAAGTTCTGTAGTGGCTCCTCGTGATGACAGTAATTTTCTTGCAATTGCTATTCGTTCTTTTCTGGTAGAAGGTAGCTTAACTGTAGAAAATTTGTCAGCGTAGTGTGTTGCTCCTGGATGAATGTCAGGACCATTTACTATAGCCTCTCTTAACTTTTCAACATTCCAAGGAGTCACCCTCTGCAATAACACAGTAACATCCGTTACTGGTAAATAAGTAACAGGTTATACTACAGGGTGGAGGACATTATATTTGTACATCTAAGTGTTGCAACTAGCCATCTCCACAAAACAATGGCCAAAAAGGAAGATGGTGCAAAACAAAGTAGGAAGCTAAAATTGCAAAGTGACTATGTAGCCAAGCACCGTGGAAAAAGCCTTATGTTTTTAATTTGACGAGTATTACAAGTAAAAGTAACAGTTTTCCCCATCATAAGACTCTTCAAATCAATTAAGCAGTATTTCATCGCATCTAAGCCTGTCAGGAGGTGTGATGTAACAGTCATAGATTACTGGTCATATATAAGTAATTCTGTGTCAGATCAAAGCGCAAATTATTGGTATATGATATCATACCTCAGGATACGTCAATTTCAAAGCAAAACAAGGAGGAATTCCAATGTCATTGACAGCAATATAAGGATCTGGAGATATCACAGATCTGCACGCATGGTTCACTCTCTTTCCCATCATTTTTTGGCGAAATAGACCCTCTTTCTTCTCAAGCAACTGACATATTCCAGTGCCATCTTTCTGGCTTTGTGCTGTTAAGGAAATTAGCCATAATAGTCAGTCTACATCAATACAAGATGCTCCAAGGAGACTGCACAGTCAAGTAGAAAATAGATAGAAAAGTGAGGCAGCTAATTCCTACACATAGCTAGACAAAAAAACTAAGGAAGCTCATTAGTAATAGATGCATCTCAACTCTCAAACAAGTGAATGCGCTGGAAAGCTAACCTGTGGCAGTTTTGCTATCAAACAAGACATTGACTGATTCTTGAAGTCTCATCCATTCGTTAATTATCTTGGATTGACTTAATTTGTTAGTAATGGCATTCCCAAGTGTTATATTACGTTGTAAGACGTTAGTTAGTCCTACGGTTTGAGGATGTTCCATAACCTGCAAGAAAAATAATTGTCCATGAGTTAGTTAATGGGAACGATCAATACTGGAGATTTAAAGATGGATAAGGAAAACTGAGAGTACACGGTCTGAAAGTGACCAACAGAAACAATGCCAAATTTATAAATGAACAGAAACTCCAAAAGTTAAATAGGAAAAAGAAGTACCCAAACAAAATCATTTGAAAGAATTACTCACACTATCACCTCCTTTTGTTGGAGGTCTAAATCTAGTAGGATTCACGAGAACATTCTCCAAGAAGAACATAGAGTAATCAACTTTTCCAGATCCGCTCTGCCAAAGATCACCAATGAAGGAGCAAAACTTATGCTCATTTTCCCACAAATCTTTTAAGATTTCCTTGACCTGAAACAAACGTAATAATACGATAAATGTGGAAAAAATTTTGGTCGTGAGCCACTAAACATAAATTAAAATACATCACAAACAAACCTCACTCGGCAGAAGAACTCTTCTAGAAAGATCCTTTTGGTCTCCAAACTCTTCAGCTTCTTTTGAAGATTTTCTTTTTTTCTTTTTAGCACCATCTTCAACTTCTGATGATGCATCGACGCCGCTGTCGTCACGGACATCAGGATTTTCCACACTGCTAGAGGAGCTCTTAAGCTTGAGCCCTCGTAATACATTAGCTCCAATGTCGGACCCTTTCATAACCTACAGGGGAACATATGCATTCTCTAGAGTCTAGAATCAATAAGGCAATATTATGTGACTAGCTTCAAAAGGCTAGTAAAGTCTTCAAACCAAATAGAATGTCAAGGAAATAATACAACAGAAATGAGAAGTCTTAAACTACGAAACTTTTCAAAGTTACTTATCGTTAAATGCCAAAACCCGTTGTGAAAGTTACTGTTCCTCAGAAAAAGAAGAAGCAAAGCATGTTGAATGCACTCGGCTAATCGTGCTTCCTAAAGAACTTCTCGCAGGCACACTAAACTACAGAGCAAGCATAAGGACTAAATGGAAGAATCTAAGACCTACAATTCCAATCAATAAAAGAAAACGGACTAAATTCTCATTTATCCATATCGTAAATATTTACTTCAGAAATCAGAAGAACAAAATTCAATGCCAGAATATCCAATAACGTTCACGAAGACGTACCATGCGAATCCATGCGAACATAGGCTTCTCTAATTTAGGTTTTTTTGCCCTGCAGTTTTGACAACTCTTTGAGTTCAACCTAAAAAATTTATTCATGACATCATTGACTTCAGCAAACTGAAGAGATGTCCATCTCTGTTTTCCCTTCTCAGTATCTTCACATTCTTCTGATGAATCAATGGCTACACTTGATTCACAGGTTACATCACTATACTCTGGCTGAGTGAGAGTGCTCTTAGAATCAGAAGCCACCTGCTTAGCAGCAACTATATCACCTTTCATGATGAGTTTCAGCTGAGAAACAAATCTTTCAACCTACAATTGAACATGAAGCAAATTAGGAAGTGCCAAAATAGATAAAACTATATCAAACTTATCATAGGTATCTTACCTCGTTCTTTTTTGCCATAAAGTGATGGCAGAAGAAACATGTCCTCTGCAAAAAATTATAGAGATGATTGAACAACAAAGGATGGTAAATAGGATAGACAAGCTCGATATGACCACAATGTCCTGGACAACCAAGTCTGAGCTGACCACATGATTTACAACTGCATTCAGTGAGCAAGAAAAAGCTTAGATCACTCAAAATAAAAACCAAACATAAAGAAGAGTTAATCATGTGGAACAATGAACAACATTATCAGAGAAATGATTATAAATAGCCACTTCCAAAAGAAAACAGTAGCTGTTACTATCTCTAACCAACATTACCATCGAAATCAAAATTTCAAGCTGTTAAGGAATAAGGCGAGTTATGTATAGAGCTTAAGAACCAAGTAGGGCATGAAAATTATGGAGAACTGAAGAGAACTTACGGTGTCCTATCATCTAAAGGACCCAACAGAGGATCATAGAGACCACCAGGTACAGGTATCCCAACGTTATCATGTAATATGGGACTTGTAACTTTTAAGAAACTATGATTTATAACATCTTCATCTGTCATGAAACTGAATCTAACAGATTCGACCACCTGAGAAGCTCCCTGAATAAAAGCAAATCATTGAGAGCATGAGTTAAACCATCCAAAGCCAGAAAAAAACAGAACTCGGAATACAAATCGACAGAGAAAATCGGAAATTCGAACAAACCTCTGTGGTCTGAGACATTGTGCTACTGGGTTTAAGAAATTATGGGGTTTAATCAGAGTTTTAGAGAGAAGGAGTGTGCGAGAGGAACTCGAACAAGGTGTTAAAAGGGTTTTAGGGTTTAGAGAAAGAAAAAAATTATATACACCGTTCTTATTTTATTTTATTTCGCTATCGTAAAAATGGAAATTAATTTTCTAAGATTATATACTCTATAAACTTTATTACAAATTTAAAAACAATACCATTTCTGGGAGAGAGACTCCATGGGTGTTATGGAGACTGTGGAAAAACAGAAATTTGCTCGTAATTGAAGGAAGATCTTTTGACTTTCTTGTTTCTATTGCGAAGATCAGAGAAGATTATCTTTTGTGGTATGAAGCACATGTCTTAAGGACGGAAGCGGATAACACCACATATCAAACAGTCCAAAATCGAAGACAGTCTAAAGAACAGAGATGGAAACGGCCTCCGGATCCATGGCTTAAGTGTAATGTAGCGTGTCATTTCGACAACAATGCGAAGTTAGGAGGCATTGCTTGGGTGATTAGAGATGGAAGTGGTAAAGTTCAACTACACTGTCGACAATCTCTTGTTGATGTAGTTTCCTTGCCCTCCTTTTTACTTTTCGGTTGGGGTGCAGCGATTGATGATATGGTTGCCCTGCGGTATGAGAAGATCATTTTTGCTTTTGAAGATAGGCATTTGGTGGAGGCGGTTAATTACCCACTTCAATGGCCTAGACTGAGACATTTGACCGCTGTCTTAAGGTCTAAGCTTCGGAATTTAGGCTCTTGGCGCTGCGTTTATGAACCTAAAAGGACAAATAAAGGAGCAGGTTTAATAGCCAAAAGTGCTGTGCAAGTAAGAAACTTTCAATCTTATGTAGCTGTTGGGTTCCCTAGGTGGCTACGTTCACTGTTTGAGAGTGAAGCTTCTGAATCCAGTGCGTCTTAGGTTGGCTTGGTTTGGATTTCTATTGCTGTTGCTCTGTTTGTCTTTTACTTTCATGTCTGTAGTTTTTGGTGTCGATCAGGGTGTTTATTTTGGTCCCCTGATAAACTCTGGTTGCCTTGGCTTCTATTTCACTTACTTCTTAATGAAAAAAAAAAAAAACAATACCATTTCTCGAAAAAACTGAAATACTTTACCTCTACTAGGGTAGGGATGAATCCGCGCTACGCGCGGGATATCGTACCTATA
>OVAU01001268.1:0-14990 GCA_900406315.1 Biscutella laevigata subsp. laevigata
AATTAACAATATCAGTAATAAGTTGGATATTTAGATTAAATCAAAATTATTTAAAAATCTGAAATTTTTTTGCATTATAAATTTTATCAAAATCAAAATTAATTTTAAATAAAAAATATAAGGTTAAAAATATTCATCTACTATAATAATCTCCATAAAATTAAGAAATTTAATAACGTAAAGTNACCATTAAAATCTATCAGTTTATTATAAATTTGTATATTTACTATGATTTTAAATTAAATTAATATAAATATAATTCATATTTTAAATTTTACTCAATCCCACAAATTTAGTTTATAAATCTTAACTAAAACTTTTCATTTTTATACTAATATCAATTATGATAATATGTTAACTGTTTTGTGTCTTATTTAATATATTCATATTAATTTCAATCACTATGTTAACATTAATATTTTTTGACAATATATGTTAGTATTAATTTCAAAATGTTAGTATTAATTTCAAAATAAATATCCACACATGGTGCGGAACTCAATTCTAATTTACAATTATAGATAACTATTTCTTGGATAACATTTAACAGTTTAACCGATTGACCCATCAACTTATTTGAATCCAAATTTTAAACACTTTAAATCGAATCGGATCAAAATCTGACTCTTAACCATGAAGTTTAACATCCCTAAAGTGTCTTACAAGTCTAATAAATTAAACAAACATCCGTATAGTTAAACATACTGAACGTGATAGATGGCAGATTAAAAAAATGCTAGTTGAGTTTTTTTTTTTTTTTTGTCACGAAATGCTAGTTGAGTTTATAAATAAGTATTTTTTTATGAATATTAAAGACTTAAATAAGCTTTATTTTTGGAAGTCCGAACACATATCACCTACCTTCATTCAATTTCTTAATCACGAGAGCATCCCCACAAAGAAAAAACTAACTCGTTTTTTTTCTTTCTAGAAACACTACGAAAATGTAATAACTGAGACGACTTTTCTACTCTCTACACACCATATATTGTCTTTCTTTATTCTTTCACTCTACTAAACGGAATCTTCAAACAAACAAAAAAAAAAAATAGAAAGCAGAGGAAGCCATGTTCTTGAAGCTTTTTACCCTCTTCTTCTTCAGTTTTCTCTTTCAATCCCTAAAATCCTCTTCTCAAAATACAAACTTCACTTACAATGGTTTTACTCCTCTGACTGACATATCAATCCAAGGGATCACCACCGTCACACGAAACGGTCTCTTGAAGCTAACTAACACGACCGTTCAGAAAACCGGTCACGCTTTTTATACCAAACCAATCCGGTTCAAAGATTCTCCAGATGGTCCTGCTTATTCCTTCTCCACGACCTTCGTCTTCGCTATTTACTCTCAGATCAAGATACTTAGTGGTCATGGCATCGCCTTCGTCATCGCTCCTAACGCGAGTCTTCCTAACGCAACTGCTAGTCAATATATGGGTCTATTCAATATCGCAAACAACGGTAATGCAACAAATCATGTCTTTGCTGTCGAATTGGACACGATCTTGAGTAGTGAGTTCAAGGATATCAATGATAACCATGTCGGAATCGATGTTAATAGTTTGGAGTCGGTTAACAGTTATCGTGCTGGGTATTGGGACGCGAAAGGCCAATTTAAGAATCTGACTCTTATCAGTCGTAAGCCGATGCAAGTTTGGGTTGATTACGACGGTCGTTCGCATCAAATCGATGTTACGATGGCTCCGATAAACGAGGATAAACCTACGAAGCCGCTTGTTTCGACTGTCAGAGATCTTTCTTCGGTTTTGTTGGAGAATATGTACGTGGGTTTCTCGTCTGCGACCGGTTCTGTTCTGTCGGAACATTTTGTTATTGGGTGGAGTTTCGGGGTGAACGGAAAGGCTCCGCCTTTGGCTTTATCAAAGCTCCCTAAGCTTCCTCGGTTCGAGCCTAAGAGAATCTCTGAATTCTACAAGATCGGGATGCCGTTGATTTCTCTCTTTTTGATTTTCTCATTGATCTTAATCGTCTGCTTCATCGTGAGGAGGAAGAGGAAATTCGCGGAGGAGCTCGCTGATTGGGAAACAGAGTACGGTAAGAATCGGTTCAGGTTCAAGGATTTGTATTACGCGACCAAAGGGTTCAAGGAGAAAGATCTTCTCGGATCTGGCGGATTCGGGAGGGTTTACAAAGGTGTGATGCCTGGAACGAAGTTGGAGGTCGCAGTGAAAAGAGTCTCGCACGAGTCCCGACAAGGGCTTAAAGAGTTTGTTGCGGAGATCGTGAGTATTGGTCGGATGAGTCACCGGAATTTAGTCCCTCTCTTGGGTTATTGCCGCCGGAGAGGTGAGCTTCTTCTAGTGTACGATTTCATGCCTAATGGGAGTTTAGATAAGTACTTGTACAACACTCCGGAGGTAACACTCAACTGGAAACAGAGGATTAAGGTCATTCTAGGAGTTGGCTCTGGCTTATTCTACCTCCACGAGGAATGGGAACAAGTAGTGATTCACCGTGACGTCAAAGCTAGCAACGTCTTGTTGGACGGAGAACTCAACGGTAGACTAGGAGATTTCGGTTTAGCCCGGTTGTACGATCACGGGTCGGATCCTCAAACAACACATGTCGTTGGAACATTAGGATACTTGGCCCCTGAACACACAAGGACTGGACGAGCCACCACAGCTACAGATGTTTACGCATTTGGAGCGTTCTTGCTAGAAGTAGCTTGCGGTAGACGTCCTATCGAGATCCAAAACGATAGCGATGAGACTTTCTTGCTTGTGGATTGGGTATTCGGGTTATGGAACAAGGGAAACATCTTAGCTGCTAAAGATCCGAATATGGGTTCAGAGTACGACGAAAAAGAAGTCGAAATGGTTTTGAAGCTAGGTCTCTTATGCTCTCATTCTGACCCACGAGCTAGACCAACTATGAGACAAGTGCTACATTATCTAAGAGGAGATCAAAAGTTACCAGAATTGTCTCCGTTAGACTTGTCCGGGAGTGGGATGATGTTTGGTGTCCAAGATGGATTTAGTGAATTAGGGATGTCGTATAACTCATCCGTCTTCAGAGGGTTTACAGGATCTTCTGTGGCGGATTCTCTACTCTCCGGTGGGAGGTGAATGTTTTGAAGAGTATAACTGTTTTGTGTGTTTTGCATTTGGTATGTAGAGACTAGAGACTATCCGGACAATATGGGACATGTAACTTATATTTTGGTGTATGTTGTGGTGAAAATAAATGAAACTTTTGTATAAAGGGTATCATATGGCGAAGGTTTTCTAGATGATGCATACAATATCCAAAAAAATAGATCCAATGACTTTCTTCAGTTAGATAATTGTCGAGTTCTAATATATTTGATATACCAAATAAGCAAACCAGCCGAGCAAGAGATAAGTGGATTACACAATCTTCTCAAACCATCTCTACAAGCCAGCTCAGCTCACAGAGAAACGTGCTAAAGAGAAACTACAAGACTTACAAACGATAAGCTACAGAGTAATAACTTCTTGTGATCGTTGAGAGCCAAAGTGCTGCCGAAGACAAGATTTTAGAGTTGAAAGTCGTATCTTACAAGTCAAGAAACGATACTTGTCTAGTACCTTGAGGATTTATAAAGCTCAAAATTGAAAAGGAAAACCCAAAAATCATAGTCTCCAAAGGAAAACAGAACCGATAAATATTGCAGACTTAAATTGGGAAAGTTGAACTCCGGCGAGACTTGGTCTTTCCTTGTTAGACTGGCGCGGCTGGTCTTTTCTCGGCGACCTTGACATGGTGGGTCTTCGGTTTTGCGGGATTCTTCTAGAGTGGCAAGCTTAGGGTTCTTTTGCAGCCCATTAGTTGTGGCATTGTTTTGGTATTAGTTTGGGTGGAAGCAGTATTACTAGCCTTAAGCGTTCATAGTTTTTTCAATAAGCGACATAGATAATCCTTAGTCCAGCCTTCTTCATCTGCATATTCAACTTTCCGTCTTTGTAGTTAGCTTGTAGGTTTTTATCAGATTTCTTTAGTTTTTTTCTTGTTTTAAGAGAGTTTTTTTGTTTTCCGCCGACTAACTCTCGGGAAATTTTTTAGTGTTTGAACTCAGTTTAGTGTCATCTATTGAATATATATAATTTCCAGTGAAAAGATGAGAAAAGTTGAACAATACAGTTTACAGAGAAGGAATAATGGACAAGAAAACGAATCTGCCCAAAACATTGATAATTGTGAGGTACATTCCATATCCAAGTGAAACAATATATACTACAAATGTTTCCATACTATATTATAATCTATAATTGGTTTTTATTACTTCAATATTATATAGTGCCAATTAATGATTCACTTTCGGCTGTTAGTCCCCCGGTTTATCATTTCGAGCTCTGTGAAAAAGTTTTAACTATACTTTAGAAAATGAATTACAAAACATCAACTACTTCTTCTACATATTTAGTCACAGTTACGACAAAGTCCCCAGCTTCGCTGGAAAAAGCAGCTCCATTAATATTCAACAAGAAACCACCTAATGAAAAAAACAGTAAGGAAAATGCACACATAAAATATGCCAAACTTGTATATAGTCAAATGAATAGCTTAGGATTGGGGATGCGTGCAGATTCAAACACATTTAATGAAGAATTAGGCCTCGCTATAGACTTGTGGAAAAAGGAACTCTCACATGTGCCTCACATGTCAATCTCATCTCTTCTTTTTATTAACTATACATGTGTTTCTATTTATACACACAAAGAAGAACGTAACCGAGTAGTAATCGTAACCGAGTAGTAATCATCAGATAAAAATGGCGTCGAGACCAGGTCTTCTCACGGATTGGCCATGGACACCTCTTGGAAGCTTTAAGGTCTCTCTTCTCTTTGTAACATCTTCAAATATATATGCATTCATAATCAATACTCATGATGTTTGAATAATATATGTATAAACATTGCAGTACTTGATGTTAGCGCCGCTAGTTATCGACAGCATCTACTCATATGCAACAATACGAGATCATGAGAAACTGTTGATTGTTGGAATGACGTTGTGGAGGATTGTTCATAGCCAAATTTGGATAAGTTTGTCACGTTACCGAACTGCTAAAGGAACCAATCGGATAGTGAACAAGTCGATTGAGTTTGAGCAAGTCGATAGAGAACGATCATGGGACGATCAGATTATCTTTAATACTCTGATTGTTTACTTAACCAAAGTGTACCTGACAGGGACTAATACCCTTCCGTTTTGGCGAACCGATGGAGTGATCTTAACCGCTCTTCTCCATACTGGTCCGGTCGAGTTCATCTACTATTGGTTTCACCGAGCGCTTCACCATCACTTCCTCTACTCTCGTTACCATTCTCATCACCACTCCTCCATCGTCACCGAACCTATCACTTGTACGTATACATAGTAATTTGGTGCTACATCCCTTTGACAAATGTAAATAATGAATGGTTTTGATTGCAGCTGTGGTGCATCCGTTTGCGGAACACATTGGTTATACAATAATCTTGGGGTTACCTCTAATAATTACTTTGCTGTGTGGCACTGTCTCTGTCGTCTCCATTGTCCTCTACGTTACTTACGTTGATTTCATGAACAACTTGGGTCACTGCAACTTCGAACTCATTCCACAATCTTTCTTCTCTCTTTTCCCTCTCAAATTCCTCTGCTACACTCCCTCGTAAGTCCTTAATTACCCACTAAAACAACTGTTTCATTACCATAGATTGGACTGTTTTCAATCACGTTTACATAATTTCAGGTTTCACTCTCTGCATCACACGCAATTCAGAACAAACTACTCTCTATTCATGCCAATGTACGACTACATTTACGGGACCAACGACAAGTGCAGTGACACATTGTACGAAACATCGTTAGAGAAAGAAGAAGAGAAGCCAGACGCTATTTATCTCACTCATCTAACATCATTGGACTCTATTTACCATCTCCGGCTCGGCTTCGCTTCCCTCTCATCGCACCCTCTCTCTTCTCGGTGTTATCTCTTCCTCATGAGACCCTTCACTCTAATCCTCTCCTTCATTCTCACTTCCTTTTCTTCAAAAACCTTCGTCTTCGAGAGAAACCGTTTCCGGGACTTAACACTTCACTCTCACCTCCTTCCCAAGTTCCCCTCTCATGTTTGTTATCTCTAATTAACCCTTTCTTTAATATCAAGTTTTCACGTCTTTTAACTAGTTTTATTTGTCAATGAAAAAGTACAAGCAGAAAGAATGTATCAACAAAATGATAGAGACGGCTATTCTTGAAGCGGAGAAGAAGGGTGTGAGAGTAATGAGTTTAGGGCTACTGAACCAGGCATGCAATTATAATACAATTCTTGTTTTTGTTTCTTTATGTTACATTTTGATTAAGATTATCATATAATTATTAACAGGGAGAAGAATTAAATGGGTATGGAGAAATGTACGTAAGGAAACATCCAAAGCTAAAAATTAGGATAGTTGATGGAAGCAGCCTTGCAGCTGAAGTGGTTGTTCATAGTATTCCTGTTGAGACTAGAGAAGTTCTCTTTAGAGGTCAAGTCACAAAGGTTGCTCGTGCCATTGTCTTTTCCCTTTGCCAAAATGGCATCAAGGTACCTATTTCATAATTATATCTTTCTCTAATTGTTATAAATATATATTCTCATAATCTCAACTTGCGCGTGAGAATAGGATCCAACATGTATATAACTTAAACACATATGAGTTTATATAGTCAACGGATTTTCATATGACAACGTTATGCCTTCTGAGACACGTAACAATGTAACGTGGTCCACTTTAAGTCCAGATCAGTTTAACTTCTTGTTTTGTAATTTGGTCTGAGGTTTACAAAACAATATGCATGGTGTTTTCTACATTTGAAAGCATTGTAATTAATAGTTAATTCATATATTTTAAGAGATATTCGTATTGGTCATTCTTGTATTGAAAGGTGATGGTGTTACGTGAGGAAGAACATTGCATACTCGCCGAACTACTAGATGAGAATTGTCAAGAAAATCTGGTGCTCACATCCAATATTTATTCCCCAACAGTATGTGTAAATTGCAAAGTGGCATTTAACAATAATACAATCATGTTAAGACAATGCTATGACATAAAAATTATAACATATATGGTGTAGATTTGGTTGGTGGGAGATGGACTAACTAAAGAAGAGCAGAAGATGGCGAAAAAAGGAACTCGTTTTCTTCCTTTCTCTCAGTTTCCTCCTAACAAACTCCGAAAAGACTGCTTTTACCATTCCACTCCGGCTATGATCATCCCTGACTCTGCTCAAAACATCGATTCTTGTGAAGTAAGTAGACACATTCTTCATTTTTTGTTTCTAAGAGAGATGTTAGAAATTGATAATGGTACGTATGTAGAATTGGTTGGGGAGGAGAGTGATGAGTGCGTGGCGAGTTGGTGGGATAGTACACGCACTTGAAGGTTGGGAGGAACACGAGTGTGGTCTCGATGATTCAATTGTTAATTCTCCTTCAAGAGTTTGGGAAGCTGCTCTTAGAAATGGTTTTAAACCTCTGGTTTTGCCATCATTAGTTACTAAAGGATTCAACAACTAGTACTTTAAGATGGAACTTAATAATTGGTAAGTAATCTGTAGTCTTTGAAGACCTGTGTTTGCGTTTGTCATTTCACTTCACTGTATCACTTCAGTTACATTAAAGTTTAGTAGTGAAATCAGTTATGTAGTTATAAGTTATAACGTTGAAATTTCCATTTCAAGGTTGCTTGTGTTACATTTTATGAGAATCAATTACATTGTGTGCAAACCACTCGTAAATGCCTACCAGCAAATGATGGTTAAACCGGTTCAATCGGGCAGTATTTCAATTGGTACTTAAAATATGCTTTAACTCAAAGCTGATGGAAGTAAACAACAACAACAACAAGAGACGACTAACTCTCGAATCCAATCAAAATCTTTTTGGCAGCAAAATTAATACCATCGGAATTACTGGTTATCCAGTAACCGATGAGAGCTCTGACCGGTAATATTCATTGGTTCAAGTATGACTCCCAGCCTTCTGTTTCGAGTTTCTCTCCCTTAACCATGTTCTCTTCTCTCATGTCTTCCTGGTACTGACTCATCCTGACCAACCAAAAAGAAATCCTCAGCAAATCTCATTTATATCTTATGTCGCTAGTTCTTGTTCAATCTGACTCTATGTAATAGAATGAAAAAGGAGAAGAGAAAAAAATAACCTTGAGACCAGATCAGTATCAGAGATTCCCAGCATCCGGACAGCAAGCAAAGCTGCGTTGGTTGCATTGTTTATTGCAACTGTCGCGACAGGAACACCCCTAGGCATCTTTGATAACCCAAAAGTAAAGGTTGATGCAAAGGTTTAGATCGATTTGAATCATGGAAACAACAGATAACTGAAGTTTATCTCTGAGGTAAGGAAGGGTACGTACCTGAACGATGGAGAGAAGTGAATCAACTCCATCCAAGCGTGTAGCGCGTACAGGGACACCAATCACAGGCAAAGGAGTGAGTGAAGCAACCATACCTAATATCAAAAAGAAAGGCACGCCCGTTTCAGAATTTCCAATACTTTTATGGTACAAGTAGTCTGGTCTGGTGGGACAAGGCAAGTTTCCATAGACATACCAGGTAGGTGAGCAGCACCACCAGCACCTGCAATTATGACTTGAATGCCTCGACTATGAGCTGATCTTGCATATGAAAACATCATCTCGGGAGTGCGATGAGCTGAAACTATTTTTACCTGTAAATTAAATGATGAGTCACCTCTCACCTATTGTGAATTTGTGTATCTTTAGTGGATGCTGATTAATATATGCAGGTCGTGCCAAGTTGAATTTCTCTAGCAGATCCGAATATTACCTCATATGTCACACCAAACGTGTCCAGAATTTTGGCAGCATCCTTCATAACAGGAAGATCTGAATCTGAACCCATGATGATACCAACCCGAGGTGTCTCTACAATGTGCAAGTAAATAACACCAACCGAGCTTAAGTCAGATACGTTGGAAATTCATGAGGGTATCGGTGATCAAGAATATGTGGATGCATAATTTACAAACTAGTTATTTACAGGTTTTCGCAAAATAAGTTCAAAGGCATATGGGGTATAGATACCAAATTATGCATAGAGACTGACCATCTACTTGATGGCTTCGTTCACTTAATATACACTGCAACCTTTGTTCCAAAACACCCATAGACCGCCCGACTAGAGTGATGTGGCCCATCTTCCGCTGCTTTCTCATTTCTGACAACAAGAGTTTATCATTTGAGCTTTGTGAGCAACTGTGTAGTCCATAAAAACTGATAACATACCACGAGAAAACTGTAAGAGAAGAAAAATCTAACCTGGCTTGTCATACCAATGAACAGATGCACCTGGAACAGACAACGCCCTTGCAATAAGCCGATGAGCCAATTTGAAACCTGCTTCTCCCTGAAATTTGAAAAATGAATAAGAAAGGCCGCTGCATTTTTCAGTAAGATGATAAGAAGATAAGGCAGTAAGTATTATTATCACGACATTCCAAACAATAGAGTAAAGAACAAAAATCCATTACATCATCTTCGCCCAGAATATTGTACATAATGGAGGCAGGAGTTCTCATTGACGGATCACCGAGTGGAAGACCAACCACAGCCCGCAAGTGTTGTTCAAACTGTGACGTGTAACAGGACTCAATGGTTTGATGGCCACTGTTGTGTGGTCTAGGTGCAACTTCGTTTAGCAGGATCTGTGAGGAGCTAAAACTCTGATAAGTTAAAACTTAAGAAAAAAGATAAAGAGAGCCGGATATATTTACGAAAATACCTGACCATCCTCTGTCAAAAACAGTTCAACTGCAAAAACACCAGCGCCTTCTAAAGAACCGACAGCCTTTTGTGCAACATCAGTGGCAAGTTTATTGATCTTCCAAGGTACATCTGCAGGTGCTTTAACTATATGGCAGATGTTATCCCTAGAGTACATTTCAAGGTGTATTAGTAGAGAAGTACAAACTTTTACCATACCCGTCAATCTTGTAAATAGAACGGGCTTTTGTGTTACCTGTGAACAGTTTCAACAACTGGATAACAAACCATGGAACCATCTCTTCCTCTAGCCACAATAACAGCCAACTCCTGAAATTTGATACGTAAATGATTATAGACATAGAGCTAAATGAGTTATAAAGCAGAATTTTTTTTATCATCATTTCACCTTGACAAAAGGTGCCCATTTCTCGACATACAAACCACGGCTGAAACCTCCAAGAGCTGGAAAGGAGATGAAATATTAAAGAAAAGATTGTAGCACTATATTATGTCACTAGGATATCTACTACTAACAAATGTATGGAGACGTAATACCGACTTAAGAATATTAGACAGTGTGAAACAACATCACATATGGCAGTTAAGGGATTACCAGTTACAGCAGAAGAAAGCCCACTTTGGCTGTTGGCAACTGCATTTCCACGTCCATCATAAGCCAATCGTTTGCTCTTGATCATAAGAGGGTAACCAAAAAGTTCACCTGCTCTTTTTGCTCCTTCAATATCACTTATCTGTCAAGGCAACGCTTAGGTATTAGAATAATTAGCAAACTCCTCATGATTCCTAGAGAACTTTATGAGTGATTCGTTCAACAAAGCATAAACAAAGGCCTAACCTCCATAAAATCTGGAAGTGGGATGCCTTGTTGAGAGAAATGAACCTTTTGCAAGTATTTATCCTGAAACATCGAACTCTCATATAATCCACATTGCTTACAGACGTCAATCATTCATAACAAAGAGATCTCATTTTCTCGATAAGAAAGTACAATAAACTTGATGAAAAGAAATTAGAGAGGTTACGAAACCTGTATTATCCGGATAGTGGAGGCTTTTGGTTGGCAGTCCACTCCTTGTTTCTCAAGCTTGTCTAATGTTTCCACGTCAACATGTTCGATTTCCACGGTCAAGACTCCACATCTAACTAGGGCAATAAACAAAAGCAACCGTCATTGTTGTCACTTAGTCAATGGTGCAACAGAAGTTGAGAACTTGAAGCATTCAAGAAGCCAAAAAATTGAAGGGACCTTTTAGCAAATTCTTCTACAGTAGCACTGTTGTCAAAGCTGTCAATCATGTGACTGTGAGACAATGCACTTGCTGAACAATTCTCAGAAGGATCTAAAATCACCACCTTGATTGCCATTTGAGAAGCGGCTTGGCAAAGCATACGACCCAATTGACCACCCCCCAACACTCCCACAATTATCTCAGAAACTCCATGGACAGCTTTATCCTCTTTATTCTCACTTTCAAGAAGAAAAGAAACATAGCATTAAAAAATAGTCCATCTCTAATCTTTAAAGACTTCAATTCTTCATGTCTAGTTAACACCAAAAACATGAAATACGGGGATCTGCAGCTACGTTATTCTCTTTTTTTCTTCATTGCAATTCGTATGATCTGATCTTAAGCACAATAGCCGTTCAATTTCTCAAGTGACTCTTGCAAATAAAGAGAAAACTCCTTTACACAGATTAATATATGACACAATATATTAAAACGACTTATACAACTTTGCCAGAAAAATTAGACACAATAGCCAAGAAATAATAATGATAAAAAACGACTTGGGAAGAATGGTTATGATGCGACACCATTACACTCAGAATGCATAAGATGTGCACCTTTGCAGCCCAATTCTGCATATATTCGAACAAAAAGACGCCCTGTACCTAAATTCAAAATTACAGGGGAGATAGATACCCGATAGGTGAAGCCTCATGAGAGCTACAGGCCACAGCTGAATCGCTGCAGGCTAAAACCGGACTAAATTTTCCAGATGAAGAAGTAAGTCGCTTCTGGAAATTTGCCATGTTGAAACTCTGGGACAAGTTCGCCCTCCTTGCTGGAAGAGATACAACTCCGTAAGTGAAGCGAGAAGTGTAAAGGTCTGGACTCGGATTCCCAGCAAGAAGAAAAGCAGCTGAGCTCTGTTTCAGAAGCAACATCTAGAATAAAACAAGGTTAGGATCCAATACTGCAATACAAAAACAACTTCTGGAACAATTACACTCATAACATATACACCTTAGTAATCCATTCACAGAATTGCAAATAAGAAACACGAAGAAGTATGCTAGACCAAATCAGAAGATAAATTTAAGCAAACCCAAGTCAGTGTCAACAGCTAAACCCAAGTCAGTGTCAACAGCTAAACCAAGTCTGAAATTTTACACCATGATGAAAATTAATACGGTGTAAGGTTGCCTAGATTCAACCAAAAACCAAGAACAATCATGAAATTTATTCGCTGAAATAATACAACCACAAAATATGGATGCTGAAACAGATTAGTGGCAAAGAATGGCTTCAAACAGAAAACAAGACGAACCTGGTTTTGAATGGTGACAGAAGTAGACAAGGTGTGGTGTCGAGAGAAGTCAGCTCCAGAGGTTAGAATTTTATAAAGTAAATTCCTTAACAGAGGAAAAAAAATTCTTCCTAAAAGAGAGAAACACCTGTATCAGAGAATCGACAAGGATACATAAGATCATATATGAAGAGGAAAGGAACTAAAAGAACAAAAATTTAAATAAAACCCATGAACTCACCTAACAAGAGGACGCTGAAACTGAGAATCACTTATAAACTAAGCAACGGATGATAAGAAGTTAGAGAAGGGAGAGTGAGTGACGGCGAGGAGAGAGAGAGCGTTTGACGGAGAGGGAAAAGGGTTTTATATGGAGACAGGAGTTGGGTTTTTCTGCAAATCTTCCACCTGGGCAGAGTAAACCAGCGATCCTAATCCCATCTTCTTTCGGTTCGGTCTAATTACTTATTGGATAACCGAACCGGATATGATGAGATGTGGTTTAGAGAATTTAGAGCTCGAGCCCATTTTACCTGGCTATCAGAAAACGAAGGAGGTGATCGGATCGATTCTATCAGAAGAAGGGGGAAGAAAATGCCGGTGAGAGTTGTGGAGAGCAATACGGCTGCTCAAGTTTCAGGTTTCTCGATGTCGTCCTTATTCTCTCCTGTTTACAAATTAAGGTTTTCGGTTTGTTCTAATGAAAACTATTCCCTCTCGTTAGATGTTGTCATTCATTGGATTGGATTGTTGTCATTTAGGAACTAATCCTGGGAATCGATCACCACTTCCGCCTAGTTCACTTCTGGGCGCTGGCCAGGTAAAACGATTCAACTACATATCTGTTTTCTTTATGTTTGTTTTGGTATATGGTTTGTGCAATTTTCCATTTCATATGAATGAAATTTCTTGCTAGGATTTTTATGGGTTGGTAGGTCTAAATACTTGGAATTAATTGAGTACTCAGTTTTTTCTCTTGATTGCAGTAATTGAATTCATAAGTGTCTTCTAAACGACTGGTCATAGATGTGGTTTTTGTGGGACTAGAAGGAGCTCTAGTATAAATTATGCTTGTGGATTTTATGTATGCAAAATATTTCTGTGAACATAGGCTGTGTGTAAGCAGAATCTGAGTATATCTATTTACAAATAAATAGATTATATCCAGAAACAAAATTTGGGTATTCTTATCCGTAAAACTGCTCAAGTTTTAAGAATAACTATTTACCTCTGAATGCTTGAAAGTTTAAATCGTAAAAGTAGCCAATTATCTCTCCATTCATTCGATCAAGTTATGGCTACTTAGGAGAGCAAAGACATAAAGATCTTAGTTTCGTTGTTCACATTGTGAACATGCACCAAACAACAAAGGTTTCTTGTTGGCCTTGCCTGTGTTGACTGGCGTGATCTTTCATGTTGACATGTATGCTAAATTTAAGTGCACTAATGTTTAGTAGGAATGGTATAACATTCATTGGCTCCAAGTCTCCAAGAGAATATTCATAGTGAACGTACAGATTAGGCTTTTGAGTTGTGGAGTATTGATAGAAGTGACTTCGTCGAATCACAACTTTAGAACAAGTATTTGAACAAATTGTAGAGACAATTGAACAAATCTAGAGAACACGGTAACACAAACTTTTGGGCAATTAATTCTTGCCTCTTTTTTTTGGCTTTTCATTGATTTATATAGAAACAAATACATAAAGGGAAAATGGAAAAACAAATACGTGAAAGTGGAAAAATGGAGAGAGTTGATTCCTTAACTTAAGGAAGACTCATTCTAATTATCTAACTGAAACAAAAAGCTTAATAAATAAAAGAAATAGAAGATCGATTCACATTTCAGTTTGTGATAATGGTTCTCGGTGACTTGGTTCATTGTGATATCTATGACTCATCAAGTATGTACATGTTCTTATGCTGCAGGCATTTTCTGGTACGCAAAATGTCTCTAATCAACAGAAGGAGGAAGCTTGGAGAGTTAACGTCCAGATACAGGGAGTTGACCTTGAACATGGCTATCTCTGTGGCACCATGGAAGCTCTAAACGTCCCAATGGCAGACACTCCTGTAAGCTTTTACACTTCTACTCGTTTGTTGACTTCATGCTGCTTCCACTTTTTCAATCCCTGACTGTTGTTATGCTTGTCAGGTCATAACATTCTGGGAGGGGGAAATTGTCGATGGAAAGAATTACACGTTTTACACCGGAAAATGGGAAGCCACGTATGTCCCTACCCCTTTTTGTTTTAAGACTCGAAACTGATAATTCCTTATCACGAATAGATTTGAAACTTTTTTGGCTCAGGAGGGAAGATGATATGAGACATTGGTCAAAGTTCCCGTCTTTTTCTCCTCTTCAGGTAATGTTCAAGTAACTTTCTTGTCTAAGCAAAGGTAAAGATCTTCTAAACGATGTTTCTGGACTAATCCTGCAGGCACAAGTTGAGTCTGATGGGGTGAGGCAATTGGATCTTAGCAATTACCCTTATATATTCATGGTACAAACTCTCAGTTTCCTATTGATCTTGATCATCCTTTTAATAGAAGTATCCCATAACTCCTGCAACTCTGGTTTATTTCTGGTGGTACAGAGATGGAAAGAGCAATACTTTGTAAATGTTGGCACAGACTGTGGATTAACAATAGCTGGATTTTACTACGTATGCTTCTCCT
>OVAU01001269.1:0-15489 GCA_900406315.1 Biscutella laevigata subsp. laevigata
AAACTAGAGAGAAAACTAGAGAAAAGCTTAAGAGAAGGTTCCGACAATGTAGAGAAGTGCCTAGGGTTTTAGTTATTGGCTTCTTTTTATAGGGCCAATTTACAACTTAAAAAGGAAACAAGACTTGGTCTTTTTGTCTCCAGAACGAGTGCCCCGGTCAAGTACAACGGTCACTTGACCGGTGTGAGTTGCAACGGTCAGGGGGTGTGCGCCTTGTGCCTGGCCGGTGCTTAACTTCTGGTTCAGTTCTTAGAGGTTACACCGGTCAAGTGACCAAGGTGAGTGACCGGAGTGACTGCACCGGTGTAATGACCGGTGTGGGTGACCTCCGTGACTCCTCTGGTTTCAGGCCTAGCCATTTTTCCATCCCGAAAATCTGTTTTTGCTCCTTTTGCTCAGTTCTTCGCTCTGGTCATTTTCTCACATGAAATAATCAATGATATGCAATATGCAACCTATAGGACTCTAAAATGCTTCTTAAACTAATGCAAAACGAATGAAAACCGAATGAGAAACTAGCTAAAATGCACACACATCAGTCCCCGTTAGCAATCTCAATTTTGAGTCGCCTCTCCTTCCTAGCTTTCGTTTCTAAGCGTCCAAGCTCGTTCTCTAAGGGCAGTAGATCGTCGAATCCCTTGATCGTCGAAAAAAGAAAAAGGAAAATCGTGAGACTCAAACTCACGAGGTTCGATCGAATACTAGAGGGTTCGATCGAACATAAAAAGTGGATATGCTAAGTTCGATTGAATGGGATACGGTTCAGTCGAACTCTACAACAAAAGATGCGAAAATAAAACAAAACGTCTCAAACGAAAACTCAATCCTAAAATCTCCTAGGCTAGTGTGTTTAGTCCCCGGCAACGGCGCCAAAAACTTGATGGCACTCAGGTTTTACCCTTGACAACTAATTATATGCAAGTGCATAGACGGTCAACTGTAGAACTTAGGGATCGAATACATAGAGACTAAAGATTAACACAAAGAGACATGAAAGACTGAGTAATGGTTAAAACACTAAGAGATGTTGATTTAGCAGGCAATGATGAGGTGATGAAAGTAGTAAACAAAACAACGGGGGTTAAAATCAGATAATTAGGCAATCAGACCTAGAGTTTAAAAGGGTTTTTGGCGGGAATAGTTTAGACACATGGTTGAGAAAGAAATTAAGATCTACAGAACATAAATTAGATTTTGGACTAACTCTTTGAACACCTCGCGTTCGTCACTCAACGCTCAGCAAGAGCAATAACTAGTAGCGAATCTAATTTAGTCTGCCTCACTAGGGCTGATCGATCCCGTTTGTCAAACTAGATCGGTCAATTCAAGACTCTTCTAATTAATGATTTGGGTGATCGGATTTGGTGCTTGTCAGGCTCAGATCTTCCTTAGACTATACTTCATTTGTCAAGTCAAAGTCAGGCTTCAATTTAGTAGTTAGGAGAGTATCCTTAACTATCCTTTAGGTACTAATCTGGGTGATTCAGTTGGTGTTTGTCAGACTTGAATCATCCTAAACCTTAGATTCAACTTGTCAGATTGAAACTAGGTTACATATCAACTCCGAAAGGACTCAATTCATCTTCTCTCTAAACCTAATCTAAACATGAACCCTAACATGCCCTTTTGTACAACCCTAGATCTGATCTAATGATCTACTCATATATAATTAAAGCAATCAAACAAAGCATAGTTGAAAGCATGAAATAGTACTCATATAGAATCAAAACAGTGGTTCCAGATACATAGTTGTCAATTCTAAATCTATTTCCTCTAGCAAATTAATAATAAAACTCTCGTGCAGAAAACAATAAACTGAAAATAATAAGAAAAAGCTTCCTAAAACTCGCGTCTCTCGGGTCTTTTTATAGTCATCGGGGTACAAGTGGGTTTGGGCTTAAAAAAGAAACTTCTGGGAAAGTCGGCTTGGAGGTTCGATCGAACATGGTGTGGTTCGATTGAACCTACCTAATCGTCTCATTCCAATCCCGGTTTTCTCGCTTCAGCTTGAACGGCTTCATTCTCGGATAAGGGATCGAGCTTAGAGAGGTTCGATCGAACTGGATCTCACTTCCTTCTAGGCTTCATTGTTTGCAAATCAGGCCCAATGGATCCTGCTCGAAGTGAAGGTTTTGTCGAACCTAGTGGGTGTTCGATCGAATTGTTGCTCAGACGGGACTGACTTCTTCAGAACTCCTCCAAAAATGCCCGAAACTCTTCTATTCTCGAATTTCCTCTCCAGACCTGTGAAATTCTAGAAGGAGACAAAATTTTGGTATTTCTCTTATTTCTACCCATTCTTTTCAAGTTTTCTCATGCTAAACCCATCAATCCAGGCCTAGTTGTATCCAAAATTTCTTTTTCTTTTGTCGCTCTCTATTGTCGCTCTATATACTCACAAGTGTTTAGGTCGGGGGTGCTTAGGGTGAGACAACATTATCTTTAAAATAAGGATAACCAAGCTAGGCTAAAGGTGCTAGGGTCTAATGTGCCCAAACTCATGTTTGAAAGAAAAAAACCCATGAAACACAAGTGAAACAATTAATCATGCTAATTAATATTCAAGATTAAACTCCTATCATAATCGAAAGCAATCTAGGCTAGAAGGCATCACAATCCAATGACTTAGCTTTTTAAACATCAAGATATAAAGCTACAAACTTCAAGACTTTTCGAAACTACTAAGTCAAAATCGATGATCTAGAGCTAAGGTGCATAGACTCTCTTTTGAAAACATGAAATGCCTCACATATGAGACTCAATCCTAAGCTCAATGAAATGCTATATAAATGTAAAACCGAATGAAAGCATGAAAATGTTGTTTTTCTGAAAATTAAAAAAAAAAACATATTTTTTTATAAAACGTAAATAATGATAATGCAATTAACTAAAACTCAATAAGTTCAATAATACTCAAAATAGTGCAAATGACAAAGTAGTGAAATATGAACAAAAGTCAAATAAGACAGAATAGCAAACAAGATTAGTTCAAAGGTGGTTCCTCCCCCAAACTTAAACAACACAGTCCCTGTGGGTCCAAGCCCGAAGAAGAAACAGATAAAAAAGAAAATAAAATAAAAGACAATAAAAACCTAAATGTGAGAACTGAACTCGTGTGAGCCTCTCATATGCTGAGGATCGGGGTGGATCGGTGTTAGTCTCGCTTGGCTCGTCTAGTGCACTGGTTCACTGGTAGGTGGGAATGAATGTCCAGTCCATCGCGCTCGATGATGCTCCACCCGTGCAACCTGCAGTAAAACCTTTGCGACCAAATACTATATTTGTTAGCTTCTTCACCTGAGCCTGAGTCTTCTTGTGTGCCTTGGCCATGGACCTAATGATCTTATCCTGATAAAGGATCCAACGAGCCAACTTATTTCTGTCTAGCATCGCATCCCTAAATGCTCCATGCTGGCTCGAGACAGGCAATGGCGCGGTAGAGTACCGAGCACTCCCATATACAAGTGGTGGTGGATCCTCACCCTCAAACTCAGTCTTTTGCCATGGCTTAGCAACAACCACTGAACCAATTGGCCTACAAGGGTTATACCCCCTCTCCCCCCCCAAGAGAATACAATATAACAGCAAGAGAAGGACATGGTGTGTCTCCCTAGCAACTATGAACTCATAAGAAAATCTCTCCACTGCATGTCCTCTCAAGAAGTGACACTTCTGCAGATAGAGGAGGTCTATGAACCTCGGTGGTATAGCTGGCGAGTCTACAAGGACATTAAGATGCTCGAACAACGGGGTAAGCATACCCCTAAAACTGATCTAAGGAGTAGCATCTGTAATCGACCACAACCTCTCCTGTAACTCTAGCATCTCAGTATAGAACACATGAACAATGCTCAGTCTGTGCTCCTCCATTCAATGAAATAGGTAGGGGTTGTCATAGTGCATATGAAGAAAATGAACCGCTCCCAGGCGAATGAAGGTCATCTCGTTGGTATGAACCTCTCCAATCTCACGCCTACAATAGATGGAGTGAGCGAGTACCTTGTGCACGTATCGCACAACCGAAGGCTTAATCGTCCTAGCCTTAGTCTTGCCTCCTTTGAATACCACTGAACCGATGCAATCGTTAACCTTCTTGTTGTCCTCTACCGCATCAGCGATATCAACCTCCCCATCTAGCGGGAAGCTATAAATCTCAGCAATGGTCTTGTAATTAACCTCATTGACCGCTATGCGCTTATCCCAAAACTTGATAAAATCATTGCCTCGCTCGTCTCTAAAACCCCCTGGGTCCGATAAACCTCTAAGCTAGCTAAAAAACCAATACGTCGACTCTTTGTGTGCATTCTCCTCCATACCCAACAAGCTCTAAATACCCATTCTCCTCATCAAATACCCAACATCTCCCATAATACCAAGGCTTTCTAGAGTAGGCGGGTGAGGAAAAAGAGTCACCACAAAGTTGAAACCCATGAATTTCTTGAATAGTTCCCGTACAGGTGGCAGCTTTGCCCTTTCCTTGGCTTATTTCACGCGTTTTTTCCTAGCTCTCCTTGCTCGTTCATTGTGTGGAGCTGGTTTGCTCCCTTTTGTTTTGAGAACCTCTCTAGCCGAGGTTTCTCCTATGCTCCATAACCTCTTGGACGAGAAAGGTACCGGGGAAGAGGAATCATCTCGCTCTAAGCGACTATCGCTCGCTCCTTTGCGCTTCTTAGCAGCTCCACTAGATGTGGCTATTCCTTTCCCTTTGTCCCACTGACATGTCTCCCTTGTTCGACCCATTGTTTATCCTGAAATCATAACAATGGAATGACTCAAACTCGAGTTTAAAGATGAAACATAAGCATATATGATTGGTAAATATTTGAATTCCAAAAATTTGCACCACAATCATATCAATTAT
This sequence comes from Biscutella laevigata subsp. laevigata, assembly GCA_900406315.1. Taxonomy (NCBI): domain Eukaryota; kingdom Viridiplantae; phylum Streptophyta; class Magnoliopsida; order Brassicales; family Brassicaceae; genus Biscutella; species Biscutella laevigata. The sequence continues at coordinate 4,862 of OVAU01001269.1, forward strand.
GCACATTCTACAACAAGACATTCCAATTTCAACATCAATTCAATCGAATTTCAACTAATCATAGATATCATCCTAACAAGAATTATCAAATTTCAACTCAATCGGTGAAAATTCTATGCTAGGTGAACTAATTTTAGCGCAATGATAGTCAAATTCAATAAAAAAAATCAAGCTTAGAGAACACAGTTTCCAATTTTCGTCACTCTTTCATACTCGTTCTAGGGAATTTCCAAAATTTTCATAATTTGGGCGTGAATCCATCTAATTATGATCATTCAACCATATAAATCATAAGAAATCACTAAATATAGCATTATTAAGTATTTGGAACACTAAACAACCTAGAATCAAGCATGAAATTGGAATTTTACCTAAGTGAATAGTATTCCTAAATTGGGGGTTTGAGTGATTTTATCTTGATTTTGAGAGTGGAATAAATTTAGGAATGTGAAAATAATGAGATTTAGCTTTTGAATGAGAGAAATCGGTGAAGATTTGAGCTGAAACCAAAACATATAGGGGTTTTTGAGCGGAAAATCGCGAGAGTAATAGTAGAATCTTTACCCCACATACTTCTATGAACCAGACGAGCGTTAAGGGAATGTTGAACCACCTCAGAACGTTACTAGAGGCAATAAAAATTATAGAGTTTATTCTAAGTCTAAGCAGGATAAATCACTGTCACTAAATCTATCCTAATCATGATGGGAATTTTATGTCAAGTGTAGAAGGTGAAAAGTACTCATAAATGGATTAATAACGAAATACAATTAAGAGAAAAACTAGGCAATTGAACAGGCAGTTGATTTAAGGTGATTAATTCTAAGTCTAGATGCTTGATTTCAACTTTTCAGGGAATTTTAGGTCTAGGGATTTCTAGTCTGAATCAATCCACTCTCGTGGCAGAAATCCTTAACCTAATATGCAACAATCACAATGATCATGCTAACTGAAAACATATTAGGAAGCATTAACAATTTTCCCATACAACCACCCTAAAACAACAATCCAATCTCTTGGAAATGCAGTCAGAGCAACAACAGACATGAACAAGAAACTAGTTAGCACCTCTCGGGCTTAGAAGTCTCATTTAGATCATGATTAAGTTGGCCAAACTCAATCAAGCCTTACGAGCATCATATTGCATAAGATACTTGTGATTCTAAGCCACAAACATCGAAACCTAGAACTAAACCACCTTAATCTTGCCCAATCAATCACCTAGAAGGTGAATACTCACAATCAATGTATGAAACACAAAGATCTATGAAGATAGTTGATTTCATCATGGCTAAGGTTGAGCAAGAAAGATAGAAGAATAATAAAATTGCAAGAATCAAAGATGAAAAACAACAAGAACAATAAACTAGATTGATACTTGAATCCAAACAGAATTGCAATACAAAATCCAAAGTAGAAACTTAGAACAATATAGAGAAATAAAAAGTGGTTTTCCCTTGAAATTTGGCATAAATGACTATTTATATGAGAGACAAATGAGTGAAAAACGAGTAGAGAGCGAGATTTTAGGGTTTTGGCTCGGGTTTGGTCTGGATCGATCAAGGGGTGGTCGATCCAGCTTGCTCTGTGATTGATCCACACCAACATATGGTTCCTTGGCTGATGCTGCTTCCTTCTCTGGCTGATGCTGCTTCGTGATCAATGCTTGGTCGATCCTCTTTGATCTACGACCGATCCATGCTGTTGAGTAGTGTTGATTCTTGATTCTTATTCCTTGATGCACCCAATTGATGTATGGTCTCCTCTAATAACCTGAAATGCATAATCTATACAAATGCAAGCATAAAGGACTCTAATGCATCATAATATATGCTAAAATGATCACCGAAGAAGGGTAAAAAGACAAAAAAATCATATATATCAACTCCCCAAACTTATCTCTTGCTTGCCCTCAAGCAAAACAAAATCCAAGTAAGGGATCGAGGTTTTAAAAAAAAAAATCTAGCAACCTAAAGTCGTCAATGAGAGTGTTTTCGGCTTAGCATAACTACTTGTCTCATCATTCAAACAACATCTCAATCCACTATCATGTAACTGTGCCAAGTCTATCCTTTATACTAGCCAACATTGCCTTCCTACATCAATTAAAAGATGGTTGAAGATGGTCAAGGAAACACAAAATTGGTTCGGTATAAAGGGGACTCCAATGCGAAAGTGGCGGTTCCACTTATGGCATGAAGGTTAGTTGTAATGCGGTTTCTCTCGCGGAGTGAAGGGGTTATAGTAAAACCGGGAAAGACAAAGAACAACTAGGAATTCCAACATTGAACATCCATTTAAACCCCAATAATACACCTAAGTCTACCCAAATCCTACTGTTTCTTCTATTAAACCCTTCACCATTCTTTTTTCTACCTTAAGTGATACAATCATGGCCGAGGACAAATCTAGACCCAACCTTGAAGAGGAACCGCTCCAAGTCTCCAACGAACCAATCACAAGATCAAGGGCCAAGAACCTTGCTGGAGCATTGATCCTTACGTTGGAGGAGCCGAGGTTACACGTTCATCACTTGAAGAAGGAAGAAGAGTCGGAACCATTCAACATGTTCCAAGTCTCTTCAAGTGCATGATCCGGGATAATTCTTGGGTGGGTACTCTTTTTCCCTAAGCTAGGTTTTGTCCCTTTTGGGTTTTACTAGCTAAGGTTTTAATGAGGCCCTTTCACATTGAAAGCCTTTAGTTTTATCCCTGGACGCACCAAGACGCATCTCCGGCCTTACCCATTCAAAAAGCATATGACTGTTGTACTTTTGGAGCGTCCTTTCTATCCCTTTTCATTTTGAGACTATTTCTTTCTTGCTTTTCGTTTTGGACCCAAGTGTTAGAGTTTTGCTTGAAAGAGTATTTAAACTCTTAAACATTGTATCCGTTTCCTTATCCAACTTTTTCAGTTAAACGAGATTTCTCTCTAAGTTGGCTCATCTAAGTGTGTAGTATCTTAGACCCTCAGGTGTGTCATATCCTGAGCTCTTCAAGGTGTATCCATGGTCAGTCATAACCTTGGTGGTCCTTATTGATTCATCTGATACGTTTCCATCGATCCATCGACAAGGCAGCCGAAGAACTTTCACCGTGGCGTCTCACCCATTTCTCCGTCACTTTCCCTGACCTATCTTTTCAGCAAACCCTCCTCTTTAGTCCATCATGAGCTTTACGAAGTTTCAGGGCCATCAGAGACGTTTTAGGGGGTCGACGTGGCCTTTGGCCATTTCTGCGTACGGACGGAGGCGTGCCAGACCACGGCTTGCCGGCTGTCGTACAGACGACAACCTCAACTTTCTATCAGCCTAATCACTACTTTCCCTTACCTATATTTTGCGTAGTTCCATATTTATATATTTGTTGACTTTGTGCCAAACTTCAGGTTAAAAGCTCGTGGGATTTCAGAGAATCCACCTCCTTGGCCGCGGTCTTAGCGATGACCCTTAAACCCCAATTCTCCAAGCTGATCTTCGGTTGTTCACAACCAGGGTTGTGTCATTAAGGGATTCTTTTCTTTTCTTTTTCTTACTTGTTCTTTCAATTAGCTAGTTCTATCTTTTTCTTACTACTCCATGGCTATCTTTCTCTTTTCTTCTTTCTTTGTCATTGTTTTTTTTTCTTTTCTTTCTTTTTCTTTCTTAGCCTTATTCTATACTTAGGAGCTTATTTCTTTATTGTTTCTTTTCTTGTCCATACTTAGGATTTAGCAAGCTTTTTTCTTTCTTTCTTTCCTATCCCTTAAGGTATCTCTTTTCTTTCCTTTGGTGATTCTTGTTTCCCTTTTCTTTCCCTTCCTTTCTTTTCTTTATTTTCAAGCATTCGAAGATTCAAACTCATCCTCATAAGCCTAATTCTACCCTTAACCCATAATCGATCAAGAACTAGAACCAACCAACCTTATTTCATTCATTCCAACCCTTGAATCATCCTATGCTACCCGAAAATAGATGTTCTTCTTTTGGCGCTCTCTATGCTTTCAAGTTTTTACAAAACCACAATCACTTAATCAAAAAACAATGAGAGCTCACAAAATGTTTAGGCTAGGGGGAGCAAAGGGTTGAGAGGGAATCATCTAAAAATGAGAATGACCGAATTGAGCATATAATGTTTCGGCTTAAGGGGCTCAAATTCGTTCTTGAAAATAGAAAAGACCATGAAAACATAAGTGAAAACAAGATCATGTGAATTGAAAGTCCAAATTAAACTTAAATAATATTGAAGGGAAATATAAACTAGCAAGATTCAAAGACTATGGACTTAGCTTTTTAAACATCAAGATCAATTGCATATGACCTTCAAGACTTTCAAGACTACATAAGCCAAAATTTATGATCTAGAGTGAAGGTTGCCAAATTATTTCTTGATAACATATTTATGAATGCAACCCACATGAGACTCAATCCTAGTCTAAATGCAATGCAATCCTAGATGCAAAACCCCAATGAAAACATTTTTATTTTTATTTTTGGTTTTTGAAGTTTTATGATTTTATTTTGGTTTTTCTGAAATTATATAACTATAAACAATGAATATGAGACTCAATAAAAGAAAACCAAAATGAGCAAACAAAGTCAGCACGAAAGGTGGTTCCTCTCCCAAACTTAAACTACACAGTCTCAGTGTAAGTCTAAGCTAAGACAAGTAACCGAAAATAAGATAAGAAAAGCTAAACATGCGAAAGTATATGCAAAGGGTGATTAGAATGGACCTCATTAAATGTTGGCGAAAGGATCGTAGTCTCCATTAATGGAGAACAAGGGTGACTCGTTGTCTGATGTGGGGCACAGAGGTGTCTTAATGGTCCGGCGTTGTCTCGTGCTCGGTTGTTGCCCTCTTTTCTTTGTGCGGTGATGGTCAACCACTACTTCATCTGAGTCATCCCATTCTTGAGCTTCAAAACTAGAACCAACGCAACTCAGCTTCTTCTTGAACATAGCTGGAAGTTTCTGGATGTCACAAGACATCATGTTTATCACCTTACTCATCTTCTTTACCTCTATCTTCCTCTCCTTTACCTCTTTGACCAACTTCCTGATAGTTTGGTCCCGAAAGAGGTTTCCACGGAAAAGCCTATGAATCTCGATGTGAAGGTCTTGAATAGGTCTCTACATGAGTCCAACAGGAGCGAGAGGCCCAATGTATAGACCAATCTCATAGATAGTGGAAGTCTGACCGCCATAGTACTATGCGGTGAGAGACGGATCAGCCTGCTGCTCATCTCCTAGAGCATCTGAGCCACTGATCCTCGAATCTTGACAAAGGGGATCTGGAAGCCCCTGCTAAGTGGGGTTGAATATAATGTTCTCCAGGCGAGCGAATGTTGTGAACCTGGTGTTCGAAAGCAAAATCTGGCGCTCATGGCCGCCGGCTGTAAACTTGTAGACGAAACGTTCTCTGACTTTCCCAGCTAGAAAGTGTATCCTCTTAAGATATGTAACATTCATAACCCTTGGTTGAACGCCTTCATCGTCCCTTGGTAGAGCAACCTTAGCAAGTTTCAGGATTGAAGTCACAAAACTCCCAATACTAAACGTGGCTTTCCATCCGTGCGGGCCCATCCCCATCTCTGTATATCCAAGAACCGCTGACAAAGAAGCATAACTGGGCTGTACCGCTGCATCTCTAAACCTAGGAACAAACCGTCGTCCTCGCGAAGTGCACGAATAACAGGAGCTAATCCGTGACTCATGAAACTGAGCTTGTCCTCGACTATGATCACTGTCTCACGTCTAGCGGTAAATGAATGGGCGAGTATCTTGTGCACAAATCGTGGTGCAGGATGTCGGATAAGAGAACACTTGGTCTTCCCTGAACTAAACGCCTTAGAACCGATGGTGTTCCACAAAATTTTGTTCTCCACAACTGAAAGTGCACCAAACTAGACTCCGCCCTTAGCGAATCCGAAGATCTCAGCGATCTCATCAAAAGATAACTGACGCTTTATCTCATCCCAACCTTTGAACGTAATATGCCCACGCTCTGAATCTTCTGTCCTGCCTTCCTCAGGGAAATGAACCTCCAGCGAGGCAAGAAAAACATAAGTATGCTCCCAGAAACCCGGATGACTTATCTCCAAAATCGAGTCTATACCCATACCTTGCAGAATATGTCTGACTTCGCGCTCAGTACCAAAGGTGCGCAAGGTGGCAATATCGGGTAAGACTGACGAAACAAATGCACATTCCATTTATGCATGATACAAAGTGAGCTTCGTGCTTTCCACAGTTCGGTCTACCGGTTTTGGGCCTTCCTTATGCGGTGGAAACAAGGGTAGGCTATCACGTCGGTTAAGAGGTGGTGGTGCGGATTCAATAACTTCTTCCTCGGGTATACTCTCGTATGAGCTTTCCTCAGTTGCAAGTTCGGGTGCTCGTTCCACAAGTCGCCTCTTTGGAGCATAACCGGGTCGATTCCTCGGTCCCATTTTCATTAATCACTCTTTCCTTGTTCGGGCGATCCCGTTTCCTTTATCCAAGGCGGATGTCTATGAATTTGACATAAGATATCTACAAAAATCAAGAACAAAAACTCATCAAGTTAAAAGTTTCAAAAAATTTCACAATTAAGCTCATAACCTCAAATCGATTCAAGGAAGCAATGATCAAGAAGCAAATCGCACATGAACAAGAGATATAATTCTCAATCAACCAAAAAAATTGTTCAAATTTAAACTTCAACTCTCAAGTTTTTCAGAACACACCAAGATCCTACAAGATTCTAAGATCAATGGAAATATAGTCCAAATCTTTGTAGTTTCTCAATAATCAAGCTCCGATTCCATCACAAACAATGCTAGACATCCCAATCTAAACAAAACTCTTTTCCAATTTCTCATGAAAATTTCAAGAACCTAGGTTTCAAGATTTTCAAATTTCAAGCCATTCAAGGTTCAATCATCATGAGAATCAAGTAATATCATCATTTCAAAGGTTCCTTAAGCAAATGAGACACTAATAACAACCTAAAATTTTGAAAAATTCAATTTTTTGCTCTAGGTGAATGGTAAACACGAAAATGAGAGTTCAAGAAGTGTACTTTTGGTGCTTGATATGGAAAAATGAAAGATAGACTAGCAAGCAAGTGAAAAATTCAAGATTTTAGCCACATAAATCGTTCAATTTGTTTAAGAATCAAGGCTAAAATCAAAGATTGAAGCTCTTGAGAGAAAAGAGAAGGAAAATGGTGAGAGAGAGAGGAAGAAGAAGTGAAAGGGAGGAGGTTTGTCTTTGGAAAACAAAGTAAATCGAGCACAAGGGATAGAAATAACTAGCATCGGTCAAGCCTCAGTATGGATTGGTTATGGCTTGACTGATGCTGCTACCGGTTGGCATAGATCGGCCATGACTCGACCAATCTCAATCCTTAGTTGCTCCTTTGTCACATCGGTCATGCCTTGGTCGATGTGCATGGCCGGTGTTGGCCCTTCTTGGTCGAATTCTCCCTTCTTGTCTTACTGATTCTTCACTCTAAACGTTCGGTACCTGAAGTTTGATCATTCCCAACAACGCTCTCAGCGTTTTCAACTTCTCCATAATATTTTGTACTTCATTAGACCCAACTTCTGATTTCACAACTTGCTCTTTGGCCAAAGCTCGAGCTCCATTCTCTTCCAAACCTTCCATGTCAACGCACATCGGAAAGTAGACTGTCTCTTGATTGACCTTTCTAACTCTCCTCAGAACAAGACCACAATGGCGAAAATCTATACGACCTCCCGCATCCTTCAGAAACTCTTTTCTGAGAGCAACTACTCCATTCCTCTTTGACAGGGTATCAATGACATGAAAGTCTGAGTTCACCCAAGAGTGCTGAATTTGGATTGCAACGCACTGGACGAGACTGACTGGTGTAATGAAGCTCCCATCATTACTGGCTAGATGCATCCCGGGGCAAGGGACGGGAACAAGGTCTAAGTGTGCACAGAAGGCACTACACATAACATTCACATAAGAGCTAGTATCACATAAGGCTTTTTCCAGTGGAACTCAAAGAATGCAGATTGGTAAGTGATAGCATCTTCGGTCAAGGTAAGTAGTGATGTCTCTGTATCCAATGTGGATTACAATACATTCCCACCAGGGGATATCCTTTTCTTCTTCAACTTCACCAATCTCAAACGTTTCCTCTTCAGGAGCCTAGTCATCTTGACTCTGAGAACTAGTTATCCCAAGCGCAAAAGCTTGTTCCTGGTTCTGTTGACCTTCTGGAATCCTTGTTAAATGATAAATTTGAACTCCATGCGATCCCAGATCGAGCTTGACTATTCCATCCCTGACATCTATGTCAGCTTCATTTGTGGCTGGAAATGGTCGGCCAAAGATCAGAGGGGTTTTAGGCGTCTTCTCTATCTGGAGAATCACAAAGTCAGCACGAATCTCAACTCCTTTCAGCTTGACAAGCATATTGTTGAGCATACCCATTGATTTCTTCAGAGAGTTGTCCGCTAATACAAGTGCAAACCTGCATGGGTCAAAAGAAGAAAAACCCAACTCATTAGCAACAATCAAGGCCATAACATTAACGTTTGCACCTAAATCTCATAAGCAATTATCAAAAGAATTGGAGTAATTGGTGCAAGGGAGTGTAAAACTCCCTGCATTCGCTAACTTATCCGGATCAGCTGCTCTAAGTGGTGTAGGATCAGAGTCGGAGTCTGAATCACTGTTCTGTCTGGGGACATCATCAAAACCAGCTGCAGATGCTTCAGATTTGTCGATCATAGCTCTGACCTTTTCCTTAAATGCATATGTGCATTTCAGGCTAGCTCACAATGCCTTGATCTCTGGCATTTTCAGCTTGATTGCTCTTAAATCCTCTCTGAGATCGTCATGAATCTTTTCCATTAAGCGACCCGGAAAAGGAAGCTTTGGGCGATATGCCTCAGGTCTGGTTTGAGCAATCCCATTCTTTCCAAACCGTCAACTTGCTCTGCTTGGGATTCTGAAATTGGTTCCACTGAGCTAGGCCCCCGACTTGAACCTCATTGTCCTCAATGAGCTCAAAAGCATGAATGACGTTGGCATATTCCTCGTTGGGCGTTTCTGTTCGGCTAGGTAGAGTCCCCATTGGGCGCTTAGAAGAAGAAGCAACTTGGGCGACTTGGTTGTCCAAGGCCTTGACGTGTGAAGCAAGAGAACCAAACTTTCCACTGAACTCGACATAATGTTTGTCAACCCGTGAAGAGATCTCACGCATGTAAGTCGATTGCTCAAACGTGCTCTTTTTCTGGCATTCTAAGAGCTGCTTGAGCAAGATAGTGTTCTGGCTGTCCTAGGGAATAATGGATCCTCCATTTCCTGGAATGGGTTGTTGATGGTTTGGCAGAGATTGTGGAAAACCCAGTGGTCTGACAGTCTGAACTGGTTGAGTGTTATAGTTGCCCTGTTGTAGCTGCGGGCGGCTCTGTTGACCAAATTCTGAAAACTTTTGTTGGGATAGCCTTGTGTATGCGGTCTCTGAGGCGGATACACCTGATCCTGTGGGGTTTCCATGTTGGTGCTCTGGTAAGAAAGGTTTTGGTTATAAGGTTTGTATCCCTGGTAACCCATATAGTTGACTTCTTCAATAGTGAAATCCTCAGGTGTGGTGTCCTCGACGTTTCCAACAAAGTTCACATATGATAGTTGTGCAGTCAATAAACTGTCGATCTTGTCGTTGAGGGACTTGATGTCTGTCTGAAAGTTCTCTTCCTTAATGGCCACTGGGGTCCTGTTAGTGCGATCATAGTCCTCAACATGAGAAGTACTGCTCTGAATACCACGCGTAGGAGTAAGCTTATGGAAGTTACCTCCACTGGTTGTGTTTAGAACAAGTTGGTACTTATCATTCAAGCCTCTAAAGAAAGTGCTAATCAAACTGATCTCAGAGAATCCATGGTGGTGACACTTGAGAGTGTAGGAAGTAAATTAGTCCCGTGCTTCATCGAAGCTCTCTAAATTCTTTTGTCGGAAACATGAAATCTCGCTTCTTAGCTTAGCAGTGCGAGAGGAGGAGAAGAACTTCTTGACGACTTTGCGCTCGCAATCAGTCCATATTGTAATAGAATCCCTTGGAAGCTTGATTTCCCAATGGCGAGCAACGCCATCTAAAGAGAATGGGAAAAGTCTCAGCTTAAAAGCATCTTCATATACGCCATTTAGGACAATTGTGCTACATAGGCGGTCGAAGATGATGTGATGGTCGAGAGGATCCTTGTCAGGTAAGCCACTAAACTTGCTATCATTTACCGTACTGATAAGACCCGAACGAATCTCGAAGTTGTTCCGGTCCACAGGAGGTGGAAGAATTCCATTCCACTGGCCATTAGCAGATGGTGCATCATGAGCACCGATGGGGGCAGCATTAGGGACCTGATCGGCGTTAGGCATCGGAGCCTGAACGTGTACTGACAGGTCCTGAACATTTGCCGCCGGTGGTGGAATCCGTGGATTGACACCTTCCTGGTGCCCTTGAACTCCTTCCATTGCAAGGTTCAAACGTTGGAGATGTAACAATCGCTATGCTTCTCGACGTGCTCGTTTGGGCTATCTATCAACAGCCTTGATATCAGAATCAAGAGGAATAAGATCAAAAGAGCCGTGAGAACTGATGTGTGTGATTTTATACGGTTTTATCATTCGGTTT
>OVAU01001270.1:0-15485 GCA_900406315.1 Biscutella laevigata subsp. laevigata
ACGCCAAAGCCATCCTTCCTTGGGCTAGGATCACATCATTTTCCAATCACAATTTATGCCAAACGTTCTTTCCTTGTCTTTCCCTTGCCCTTATCCATGGCGGATATCCTTGAACTTGACATAAAATATCTACAAAAATCAAATTCAAAGATTCATTAATTTCAGGGATTTTAAAATTTTCGCAATTCAAACGCANTCAACCCAACAATTTATTCAAGTTTCAATTCTAATTCCAACAATTTTCAAGAACATGGCAAGATTTCATAAGACACCAAAATCCAATAAATTAGAGTCTAGATCTAAGTGGTTTCTCAACACTTCAAGTCCTTCATCACAACACATGTCAACCATTTCAATTTAAACAAAATACAACTCCAATTCCTCTTTAAAAGTTTCAAGAACCATGATTTTCAAAATTCATGCATTTCTAGGTTTAATCAATAAGAGAAACAATCAACAACATCATATTCAAAGTTCTCCAAGCAAATGGAATACTAATCACAACCTAAAACTATAAAATTTCATATTTTTGTTCTTGGTGAATAGTACCCACAAAAATGAGAGCTTGAGATTCATACCTTGGATGATTGTAATGGATAAATAAACGGTGGAACTAGTGAGTAACGAGGAAAACCTGAGATCTTAGCAACAAAAACCAAAAGATTTGAGCAAAAATTAAAGTTTTAAAATCTTGGAAATGAGTTTTTTGAAAATGGTGAGAGAGAATGGTGGGAATGAAGAGGAAGAAGGGAAAGTGAGGGTTTTTTGCTTTTAAAACAAGGAAAATCCAAGCAAGGGAGAGAAGGGGAGGCGCGCATCGGTCACGGCGACACCTCCATCGGTCGGGCTCGGCCGATGCTGCTCACCTTCGGCGTGGAGTGGCATCGGTTACGGCATCGGTTTGGCTTGACCGATTCTCCTCCTTAGTTGGTCGATGCTCCTTTTTCCGTCGCCTTTCTTCATTCCCGAGCATTTGTTTCCTGAACTTGTCATCTCCAAAGTTACTTGCTAGTTAACCGCCACTCACTATAAACATTTTAGGGAATTCAAATAGCGTATTTAAAAAAGGATATACATGGAATTTTCTTCCAAGTGAGCTTGGTTAACGTCGCTAAGCTTGACGTTATGATTGAGGGATCAACGGGGATGGAAGTCATTCTCGAGCATTTCCACTCGATCTCTCAGACTTTCCAGAATTCCACGGTCGTATCTAGTGTGCCCATCCATGGTCCAAACCCTGATGGCTATATCTTCCTGAAGAAGGTAGCTCGGTGTATAAACATTTGGGGGATATGGAACAACCACTATGTTGTCCTCAACATGTTCTCTACGGGGAGTTTCTGGCAGCAGCCTTTGAAATAGCGTTATCACTCGGGCCACTACCTCGTCATGTGTTTCATTCGGTGCTACATTTTCAGTTCCACGAGCAGTCTCATTCCTTAACTGCAACCTCTCAAACAGGGCAGTTAGGCGGACCTGAGCTTCATTAATCGGTGCATCAGACGCACCCTCATGATTGTTTCCTATTACACTTTATGCGTCCTCAACATTTCCATAGTCATTCGATCCAACGCTATCAAATTCACCTTCGAAAATCTGAACTAACTCTCCATACAGAACCTGAACTCCATTCTGTTTCATGGTTTCCTCATCAGTGCCCACCGGAAAATAAACTTTGTGGTGATAGTCCTTCCTAATCCTTTTCAGAATAAAACCACAGTTGCTGAAGTTGATCTGTCCTCCGGCGTCTTTCAGAAATTCCTTACCTAAGACAACAACTCTGTTTCTCTTAGACAAGGAGTCTATTACGTAGAAATCAGTTCTGATCCAGGAGTTCTGAATTTGTATTGCTACATATATGACTTGGCTAACTGGTGAAATGAAGTTCCCTTCGTGGCATGCCAGATGCATTCTGGGACAAGGTACATGAGCTAAATCTAACTGCTCACAGAAAACTCTGGACATAACGTTTACGGTCGAGCTAGTGTCGCACAATGCCTTCTCCATTGGAACTCTGAGAATGCAGATTGGTATATGGTAGCATCTCGTGTCAAGGTAGGTGACAATATTTCTATAGTCGACTTGGTTAGCATTGTTTTCCCACCAAGGGAAATCCTCATCATTCTCAACGTGGTTCCTTTCTGACTGTCCAACTTCTTCTACTTCAGACGTAACCTCTTCAGACATCTATTCATCCTGACTTTTTTTACTCGTGACACAAAGCATAAAGGCTTGTTCTCTGTTCTGATCGTTGTCTGAGATCCTATTTGGATAGTAAGTCTATATCCCACGTGTTCCAAGGTTAATTTTAACGATACCATCCCTGACGTTTATGTCGGCGCCAGTAGTGGCTAGGAATGGGCGTCCAAAGATAAGCGGGTTCTTAGGCGTCTTCTCCATCCGGAGAAACACAAAATCAGCTTTGATTTCGACTCCCTTCCGCTCAATTGGCAGGTTGTTGAGCATTCCCTCTGGTTTCTTCAAAGAACTATCAGCTAGGACCATATCAAAACGGCATGGTCAAAAGATGAAAAACATAGATCCTTTGCAACTTTGAGGGCCATGAAATTAACGATTGCGCCTAAGTCGCCTAAGCAGTTGTCGAATGGAATTGAGTAAAGAGTGCAGGGAAGAGTAAAACTTCCTGGACCACCAACTTAGTCGGATCTGCTCCTGTGAGAAATGTGGATTCTGAGTCTGAGTCGATGTCATTGTTCGGTCTACACAGTTCTTCAAAGTCAGCAGAGGATGTTTCGAATTTATCGATATGAGCTTGTCTTTAAATCCATCTGTGTAGTTTGGATTAGTCAGCAATGCCTTGAGTTTTGGCATTTTCCGCTTAGTTTCAGTTAGGCCTTCTCCGACATCATCGTAGAATTTGACCATTTGGCGTTTCGAAAATGGATGTTGGTGTGGATATATCGCAGGTTTGGTTCGCGCAGTCATGGTCCTTCCGGAACAGTGTACTTTCCAAACACAAGAATTTCGGTCTGAAAGTAGTTCTTCAGAACACAACCCCCNCTGCGTCGTCCTCGATGAGTGTAATGGCGTGGATGACGTTTGCATATTCCTCCTTAGTCGTTTCCGTCCGACCAGTTAAGGTACACATGGGGCGTTTTGAAGATGAAGCTATTTGGGCCACTTGGATGTCTAAGGCCTTAACGTGAGAGGCCAGGCAATCGAATTTTCCGCTGAACTCGGCGTGGTGCTTGTCAACTCGAGAAGTAATATCACGCTTGAAGGAAGTGTTATCCATCTGACTCTTCTTCTGAGCCTCCAGAAGCTGCTTGAGTAATATAGTGTTCTGGCTTTCCTGTGGAATAATGGGTCCTCCATTTCCCGATGTAGGTTGTTGTTGTGGCTGAGAAACTGGAAAGCCTGGTTGTCGGATAATTTGGCCTTGTTGTGGGGGATAATAATTTTTTTGTTGTTGTTGTTGAGGGCGCTTTTGCTGACCGTAGTTTAAAAAACCTTGGTTATGATAACCATGAGTTTGCTTCTGTTGTTGCGGATAAACCTGATCATGTGGGTTTCCCACATTGGTGCTTCTGTAAGATAGGTTTGGGTTGTACGGCTTGTAGCCTTGGTTTCCCATAAAGGCGATTTCCTCAATAGTGAAGTCTTCGGGAATAGTTTCCTCAGCGTTCCCAACAAAGTTAACCGAAGAGTTCTGAGCTGTCAACAATCTGTCAAGCTTGGCTTTCATAGCCTTGATGTCGGACTCAAAGTTTTCCTTCTTGATGCTGACCGGAGTTCTGTTAGAGCGACCGTATTCTTCCACATGTGATGTACTGCTCTAAACTAAATCTTCGATGAGCTCAAGACCACGTGCAGGGGTCAGNTTTCATAGCCTTGATGTCGGACTCAAAGTTTTCCTTCTTGATGCTGACCGGAGTTCTGTTAGAGCGACCGTATTCTTCCACATGTGATGTACTGCTCTAAACTAAATCTTCGATGAGCTCAAGACCACGTGCAGGGGTCAGTTTGTGGAAATTACCCCTACTTGATGTATTCAGGACCAGCTGGTACATAGCATTGAGGCCCCTGAAGAATGTGTTGACTAGGATTATTTCAGAGAAATTGTGATGTGGACATTTGATCGTATAGGAGGTAAATTTGCCCCAAGCATTTCTGAAGCTCTCCAGATTTTGTTCCTGAAACCCTGAAATGTCGCCTCTCAGCATGTTTCTCCTTGAAGACGGGAAGAAACGCTTGACGAATTCGCTTTTCCAGGCTTCCCAGGTAGTAATAGAATCACGAGGAAGCTTGACCTCTCATTGGTGTACAACGCCATCCAAGAAAAACGGAAAAAGCCAGAGTTTGAAAGTGTCCTCAAATACTCCATTGTTGACTACAGTGTCGCACGTGCGGTCAAAGAGACCGATGTGTTCCAAAGGGCATTCATCAGGCAAACCACTAAATTTATTGTCCTTAATCATCTCGACCAGTATGGAACTGATTGTGAAGTTATTGCGGTTAATAGGCGGTGGAAGTATACCAGAACGTTGTCTGTTTGCAATTGGTGTATCAAAAGCTCTGATAGTAGCAGCATGTGGAACCTGTCTACCATTGGGCAGCGGTTCTTGAATCGGAATTGGAGGAGGCAGAGCATCAAACTGATGCGGAACCTGGAAATTCTCCTGAGGAGGGTGGGCATTAGGCGCGGGTGGTGGTGCCTGCAGATTAGCAGCAACCTGAGGTTCTGGAATCACTACCATAGCGAGGTTCAAACGTTCAATGTGTAACTGTCTTTCGGTTGCTCGACGGGCTCGACGGATCTGTAGATCAAGTGCGCAGATGTTTGAGTTGAGTGGAGTAAGATCTGATGAGCCGTGTGAACGTAAGTGCATATACCTGAAGAGATGGAAATAAAAGTATCAAAATAGAGAAATAAAGAAACTTAGTCCCTAGAAGTAACAAAAGAACTAGAGCTAACAAAAACTCTCGAGTCGACAACGGCGTCAATTTAACAAACATAACTTTTTATTTCCGCCCACTTCCTATGGTCTAGAAAAGCGGACAGAAATAGCTTGTTGGTGAGAGATAGGAGAGAGGGAAATATCGAACCATCTCAGGAGATTGCTAGAGACAATAGAACTCATAAAGTCAATTCTAGATTTAAGCACGATAAAAAACTGTCACTGAATATCCTATCATGAAAAAATTGTCGTTTAATTGTAGCAAAATGGCAAGTACTCAGAAAAGCATATTGTAAAGAGATTTAATAAAAGAGAGAGAATAAGCGATTGACCAAGCAGTTGATTTCAGGTGATAAGTCCTAGATCTAGGTGCTTTGATTTCATCTATTCAGGGAATATTAGGTCTAGGGATTTTTTATATGGATTAGCCCACTCTCGTGGTGGAAATCCATATCCTAACATGCAACAATCACAATGATGTTTTGCTAATTGAACATATTAAAGAGCATTGATATTGTCCCATACAACCATCATAAAACAGCTATTCAGTCTCTTGTTAGAGTATTCTAGAACAGAATTTCAGAATTGCAACAGACAAGAACTAAAGACTAACTAACCCTCTCGGGCTTAGAAGCCTTCTTTAGATCAAGATTGAATTGGCCAAACTCAATCAAGCCTTAAGAGCACCATATTGCATAAGGTACTTGTGGTTCTAAGCCCCAAAACACCAAATCTTAAGATCTATCACCCTAATCTAGCCAAATCAATCACCTAAGGATGACTACTCACAAACCATTTCAGATTTCATCAGATCTCTGAAGAACAATGGTTTATCATAGTATAAGATTGGCAAGAAAAGAGATAAGAGGATTTGAGTTTCAGATTCAGATTAAACTAAGAAGAACAAGAAGAACAATAATATAAAATATTGAAATTAAAACTTGAATCTTTCAGAAAATGATATACAAGATCTAAAATAGCATAAGAACAATAGAGAGAAAACTAAGGTGGCTCTCCTATGAAATTGAGGCTAAGAGACTATTTATAGGAGTGGACAAAGGGTTAAAATCGAGCAAAAGGAGAGATTTTAGGGTTTTGGCTCGGATTAGGTGAGCATCGGTCAAACCAGTCTGATGTGGTTCTCCTCCTAACTGATGCTGAGCAGCTGGAGGTGCTCTGACCGATGCTGAGTCTCGTCTGGTCGATGCTGAACAGCTGGAGCTCCCTTGACCGATGTTGAGCTCAGAAATGTGTTGACTCCTTGTTCCTTTGGTTCTTGATGATCCTTAATGATGTATGGTTCTTCTTTATCACCTGAAATGCAATATGTACATGAATGCAAGCCTAAACAACTGTAATGCATCTTAATTAGTGCTAAAATGATGATAAAAGATGAGCTAAAGGACACTAAAAATCACATATATCACTAACTGTCTAAAGTCGACATGTTTACCCTGGGTGATTCTCTCCCTTGAATTGCTCTTATCACATCATGTGATGAGTGATTCTGATGAACTTGTGGTAATATCTCAGGGGAGTCATCGTGTGTTGCGTTTTGATCAGTTCCCAGAGGTCGCTCAGTGTGGTATGTTTTCTCAGGAGTAATCTTTTCTGTTGTAGTCATTGAGACAGGAGGCAGTGACAGACCGTGAGCAGACCTGTCATCAAAGACAACTTTCACCGTCTCTTGTATCATTCTGGTTCTTTTGTTAAAGACTTTGTATGCTGTACTCGACCCTGAATACCTTAAAACAGCCCATCATCACTTTTAGCGTGAAAGCTGTCAAGTTGATCCTTATCGTTCAACATGTAGCACACACATCCAAAAACGTGAAAATAGCTAACACTCAGGGTCTTACCTTTACATAGTTCGTACATTTTCTCACATATACGGATATACCCTCTTGATTATGTAGCAGGTTGTGTTGACTGTTTCACCCCAGAAGTGTTTTCCTACCTAATTCCCATGTAGCATGACCCTACCCATCTCTCGAAGTGTTATGTTCTTCCTTTCGACCACTCCATTATGTTGTGGAGTTGGAGGAGCTGCATATTGGTGTGCAATTCTATGCGCTGAGCATAAAGTATCAAACATCTCAATCTGAAATTCACCGCTATGGTCAGTTCGAATTTCTTGATTCCCCATTTCTCATTCTTTAGCCGAAGAGCAAGTATCTTGAAGCTTTCAAGAGTTTCTGACTTTTCTCTGAGGAATCGCAACCACATATACCTCGTGTAATCATCTACCAACACAAAAATGTTTTTATTTCCTGCAAGACTCTCGACCTGAATTGGTCCCATCATATCTATATGAACCAATTCTAAGACTTTTCGTGATCTCACATCAAGTATGGCTTTGTGTTGAACCTTCACTTGCTTCCCTTTGTTACATGGTCCGCACACAAATCCATAATCTTGTTTCAACTTTGGCAGGCCTCTGACAACTTCTTGTTTTGCCAAACGAACCATCGTTCTAATGTTCAGATGTCCCAACTTGTGATGTCGCAGTTGTGATTCGTTTTCTTTAAAGCTGCTCAGAGAGTTGTGGTTGGGTTTCCACACGTAGCAGTTGTTGCCTGAGCGAGTTCTTTCAAACTTAACACACTTGTTTTCATATACTGCAGTACAACCCTTTTTATGAAGTTAACTGTGAGTCCATCATCGCACAGCTGACTTAAACATATGAGGGTTTGCCTTGAGTCCCTCAACCTATAACACAATCTCAAGGGCTGGTCCATCATCTCCAGTCATTTCACCTATTCCCTTGATCTTCCCTTTCCTCTATCTCTGAAAGTAACTCTCCCTAAGTTGACTTCTAGCATTTTTCTCAAGCAGTCATTGGTTCCTATCATATGCCTTGAGCAACCACTGTCAAAATACCAAGTTGGCACTGCTTGAGTTTGATCAGGCGAGTTTGCGGTATATGCCACATGACAATACAATCTATCTTATCTCATCTAGAATTTTCTTGATCTCTGATAGTCTGGATAGAATTCTTGTCGATGATACAACTTGGAAACTTTCTACTGATAATAGTAGCACCATGCTTTGAAATGCCCTATCTGCCCACAATACCAGCAACCATTCCTTCTATCAATCCAAGGCTTGGCTTGACCCTGCTTGGCTCTGTTTCGGGGTCCAAGATTGAAGAGCGAGGTCTTCTTGGCGTAACCTAGGCTTGTGTATTCCTTGTCCTTCCTTTGAGGCGTCTTGACCGTAGTTTCTTTGACAAACTTGGTCGTTGAGCTACCCTAACCACCCAGAAATCCAAGCCCCCACATATTCTTTTTGATTCGTCCTAAGCTAAGAATTTTGTCCAAATACTTGGTACCATTGGTCAACATAGGAATGTTCTTCAACTATTCTTGAAGCGATTCCTCAAGTTCAGCTGATTTAAAGACTTCAACAGTGAGTAAGACACCAACTGCAGACAGTTTGTTAGAGAGATTTTTGTTCTCAGCCAAGAGTTTGTTATTCACTCCAGTGAGGTCCTTTCTTTCAACTTTGAGATTTCAGATTTCTTCTGTTATCTTCACTAGATGTTCAATCAAGATCAAATTTTCAGATTCGAGTTAGAGCTCAGAAGTATTAGCCTTTGTTTCCTGTTATGATTTCAACTGATCAGCTTCAACACGTTAATCATCTTCTGATTCACTCTCACTCCAGCTTATGTAGGAGTTTTCCTTTTTTTCACTGCCTCCACGCACTCAGCTTTAGTATGTCCAAACCCCTTGCATCTGTAACACTAAATGTTGTTTTTCTTCTTTAGATTTGTACAGTCAGCCTTGAAGTGTCCAAAGCCTTGACACTCATTGCACTGCTTGTCAAATTTCTTGAACTCTTTGTCTGTATCTACCCTTGTTGAGATAGTTCCTCCCTTTTTTGTGCTCGATTCATCTGTTCGAAGCACAATCCGCCCCACCTGATCTTCTAAGTCTGGTACTTGATTGGTTTTGACCTCTGTTGTAGCCAATGCCAATCCCTTGCCCATAGTCTAATCCTTTCGCCTCAGCTGGAGCTCGTAAGCATATATCATTTCGACCAGTTCATCGAACTTCATATCGTCATAGTCTAAAGCCACTTCAATGGCTGATTTGTGTGATTGGAACTTTGCAGACAGAAGATCTGAGAAATTTCTTCATCAGTTTCTTATCTTTATAGGTTTTCCCAAGGACAATGGCTTCATGTGCTATGGAACTCCACTTGCTGTTGAATTCGTCCAGAGTCTCACTCTCACCCATATTTAGGTTCTCAACTTTGTAGCAAGCATGTCAAGTCGGGTCCTCTTAACGTTATTCGTTCCTTCGAAAGAAATCTGCAGAATACCCCAAGCCTCTTTAGCATAGGTGCATCCTTGGAATTGCTTGAACTGCATCAGCGGTAGTGAGCTAAAGATAACAGACAGTGCCCTCGAGTTGAACTTGTCTTCTGCTTTCTCTTCAGTGGTCAATTGCTTCCTTGTTTTAGGAACTTCCTACTCTTTGTCGTTCATCATCACAAGAGCTTTCCATCCTTCCTCAACTGCGGTCCATGGCTCAACATCAATGCTCTAAATCATCGGAGTCATTTGAACCTTCCAGTACTCGTAGTTTTATGAATCTAGTTTCAGAGATTTCGTCACAGCGCCGAATTGTTGCGAATTCTCCATACTTGTCTCAAGATCTTCACATGAGGTTGACAAACACACGTAGTCCGTTTAGGTGACTGCTCTGATACCAATTGTAAGTGCAGAGAATTAAACAACAACAAAGTTACGTCTTGAAACACCAAGACCAAACGATTAAATCCTTTTATTTATAAGCAGATGTTTTATACACAAAAACCCTCTTACAAAGTTTTCTCTAATCCTAAGCCTACCCTTAGATAGTATCGAAAACAAAGATTTAACCTCCAACCCTCTTCGATCTAACTCACTAAACCATGACCTAATCAGAGACATGACATCACTCACCTTCAAACCTCTCTCATTTTACAAGCTCGAAGATGCAATCCTAAGATAGATATTCCCAAAGTATTAATCCTAACTAACCCCTTTTACACCGAATATATACCCTCTGACCCTAAGAACTTTCCTAATCTTTTTAAGGAAGATTTCCTTAATTTCCTAGTTTCTTTTTTCCTTCTGATCCTTGAATGATTTTTTTTTCTAAAACTTCATTCCAAGTTGGAAACTCTTCTAGACGTTTGGTTCATATCTGATACAAATCTCCAGCTTCTTGATTCCATCTTTTAGCTGATTTACATCTTCACCTCTCACGGGTTGTTGTCGTTTTGACCAGATCTCAACTCCTACCATGATGAGTTTCTTTTGTTGATGTGGTTCAGTAGTCATTGTTTCTATTTAGTTAACAAGACACAAACAAGTTTTGCTATCAGAAACTAAACTTGAGAATGAGAGTATGAATTCTGCAAAGCTTGCTGAGTTTTAATGATTACTTGGAGTTTAATGATCAGAACACAACTCATATTGGACTTGCTCCTTTGTAGTAGTGACCTCGAGGCATTGCATCAATCCTAGTGATGTTCTCTTATATAGGTGATTCTCGATCGCATTATCAAACTAAAACTTTCTACCCTATCTGAAGTATACTAATTAAATTGGGAAAATATCAAAGAAGAATAAAAGTCAAGGTCTTCATCAGTTCGTCATCATCGCTTTATATAGATCTTTTTTGTTTGTTGCTGTGTAGGATTCATCGCTTCTCTGTTTCTCTTTATGTGTTTAAAGTAGGATTCATCACTTTATGTAATCAAACTTAACTCATACCTTTAACCATAGCTGTCGCCGGTGCCGGTCTTGACTCCAGCTTGTGTTTGGGCCCCAATGACTCTATATATATTAAGGGCCCCAAAATTAGACAATTTCTGTTAATAATCTGGTGGTAATGCTCCCTGAGTGAAACGAAGTGGTCTAGTGTTCAAGTCCACTTTGCCAAATATACTATCAAATATTTTTTTTCTTAACATTTTAGATTGTGGGACCACACACAAAAAAATTGCTTGGGCCTTGATATTATGCGGGTCGGCACTGGTTGTCGCATGTTACATGTGATTAAGAAAATATAATTACTTTATTTGGAATGCTAGTTTATAGAGCTTATATGTGATAGTTCGATCGACTTTCTTCACTTGGACGAAATTTTGTTTATGTTTATGTTAAGAAAGGTGCATGAGTGAAGTAACAAGATTCCAATAAATTTGGAATGTTAGAACTTTTAAGCTGCAGATTACGAGTTTCCAAAAACTAAAAAAACATGAATTAGAACTTATTAAATATATTATTTTCTTTATATTTTCACAAAAACAATTTAAAATTATTTTTAATTAATTAGGTGTCCAAATTCAAACCGCATGATCCAAATGAAAAACGGGTTCACCTGTGAGTTGACCTTAAATAAATGTATTCAACAAGATTCTTAAGTTTTCGTGGTGATATAAGAAAATATTTATGATTGTAAAAGGTCCTAAATATTGATTATAGCCGTTGTTCAAGAGATTTTTGTTCTTGCTTTTATCAGTCTTTGCATCATCGTCGTCAACATGTTTTTTTGTTTTTCAGTTCAAATGAGATTTTGATAATCCATCAAAAAAATTTCGTTTATGCTCAACGTTTACAACGTCTACAACTTGTTGAGACCCAAAATCCAATGTTTGCAAGTTGTTATACTAATTTGAATCATATTGTTAACATAAAAAATACAATTTAACCAATGAAAATTGAATGAAATCAAAACTAAAAATGCATAAAGGCAATGACTAACTTATTAAAGATATTGAAACTTATCCACAAATTAAGTATGTCATTCATGTCTCTTACTATAACTAGGCTTATAATACTTCTTAATTCTTATCTTAGTTTTCTTCCTTACTACGACAACCTTAATTACAACTCCGTTAAAGCTTTTCTGACTACATACGAACACTATAAATAGAGGCGTTGTCACATCCCTACCCCGGATTTGGATATGGGGCCAATTGGTTTTGGGTATAAATGATCAAGGAAATGACTAAATCATGGATGAAACCCAAGAAGCAACAAAGAAACAAATTATTGATGGATATCACGAGTAAGTTATGATCTTGTAAGGATCATGAGGGAGTTATGAGGGCGTAGTTATGACCAATAAATGGATCATATAAACTTAGCCTAATAAAAACGGGCTCATAAGCATGAGCTTACAAATTTGGTGAGCTGAAACGGCTGATTAAGCTAGGTAAGCTATATTGAGCTCGACGAACCAACTAGGTGAGCTAAGTCAGTTGATAACTAGCTCAACCTAACTATATGTATTAATCAAGTACTCACCCAAGTTGGTGAACTAATCAGCTAGAACATGAGCTAGGTGGACTAGTCAGCTAGAACCGAGCTAGTTGGATTGCGAGGAACTCGCTTCAAGTTCGGCCACGAAAGGGTGCATAAGAGGCCACGAAGGTCGCATCCTAGAATGACCGCTACCTAGAAAGGCCGGTACGGGGTGTTTCAAGTTGGTATCAGAGCATGTTTGTTCCTAGGACACCTTTCCTAAAAGAACTGAGTGTGTGCCAGTACACACCCTTCTTCGGCTTGAAAGCCAAGTTGGAAGAAGTAGACATGGGATCAGTTCGATGAGGGCCAAGGGTCCTTGGAAAGGTCGTACAACTAGTACCCTTTGGGGGTAAATGTGAAAGGCCGTAGAGCCAGTGCACTTTGGGGGTAAATGTGAAAGGCCGTAGAGCCAGTGTCCTTTGAGGGTGGATGTGAAAGGCCATAGAGCCAATGCCTGTTCAGGGTGAATGTGAAAGGTCGTAAGAGTCAATGCCCATTAAGGCAGTAAGGATCATGTGATCCAGAATTGTCTTGGAATTGACCAAGGGTGAGGAAAAGTGGCAAGTGATAGGGATTGCGTGGATGTAGATAGGTTGATCTCGGAAAGATGCAGGCCATGACACCACGAGTACAAAGATTACGAGTATGTCTCTAAGCACATATCATTTCAATAAATAAGATGCGTTGCATGAAACTTTGAAATGAGATGATACTTAGCTTACCGAGAAAGGTAAAGGCGAGAAGTATCGGGAGTGTGAGTAAACACACATGGAAGACTTTGGGGCTACACATGGATTATGAGTCTGAAGATCATGGAAAAATGAATGATCTAGAAAGAACAAGGGAATAGTTTGGGATAGTGCATGAGGTCTGTGACTAGACTATGCATT
Source organism: Biscutella laevigata subsp. laevigata (assembly GCA_900406315.1). Lineage (NCBI taxonomy): Eukaryota > Viridiplantae > Streptophyta > Magnoliopsida > Brassicales > Brassicaceae > Biscutella > Biscutella laevigata. Next base: position 13,116 of record OVAU01001270.1, read on the forward strand.
GCTAGGTCCGGTGAAAAATATTCCAGATATGATCCCAAGCCCGAGTATGCCAGTGATCCAGTAATTATTCCCCTTTGTTGGATCACGAGATGAGCCAAGGCATGGACAAGTTATGGTCCCCTAGATGGATCACGAAATGAGCCTAGGCATGAACTGTTTGTAAGAGTGTCGGGCCATTCTAGAACATCACCAAGAAAGATTGTGGTGCTAGAGTGAGCGGGAACCGATCAAGTGATAACGTTAAGTTAATGAGAATGACCAAGGTTGGTCGGATCACATAATTTGTGGTTGTCTTGACTTATGCGTAGGATCATGCATCATGGAACCAATGACGGAACGCGACAGATCATGTAGCCCATCACTGAAGGCGGAACGTGACAGATCATGCGACCCATAACCAAAGGAAAGACGCGGTAGATCCTGCAATCCGTGACTGAAATGGGCGGATATGATGGGACTCAGGTGCTTGGCCAAAAGGTCGGAGGTGATGAGTCTCATGGTTTTCGGCCCAATAGTCAAAGGCAATGAGTCTCGTGATTCCTGGTCTAATGGTAGGATGCGATGAGTCTTGCGGCACACGATCAAATGCTAAACGAGATGCAACGACCTAGGAAACAAGATTCGGTTTGCCCAAGGGAACTTGGTTTGGATTCGAGGACGAATCCCTATCAAGCGGGGGAGACTTGTCACATCCCTATCCCGAATTTGGATATGAGGCCAATTTTTTTTTTGGGTAAAGATGGTCAAGGAAATGACTTAATCATGGATGAAACCCAAGAGGCAACAAATAAAAAAATATTGATGGATATCACGAGTAAGTTATGATCTTGTAAGGATCATGAGAGGGTTATGAGGGAGTAGTTATGACCAATAAATGGATCATGTAAACTTAGCCTAATAAAAAGGGCTCATAAGCATGAACTTACAAATTTGGTGAGCTGAAACAATTGGATAGGCTAAAACGGTTGGTTAAGCTATGTAAGCTAGATTGAGCTGGATGAACCAGCTAGGTGAGCTAAATGAGTTGATAACTAGCTTAACCTAACTATATGTAATGATCAAGTACTCACCCAAATTGGTGAACTAATCAGCTAGAACCCGAGCCAGGTGGACTAGTCAGCTAGAACCGAGCTAGTTGGACTGCGAGGATCTCGCATCAAGTTCGGCCACGAAAGGGTGCATACGAGGCCATGAAAGTGTGTGGATAACTACTCAAGTGAAAGGGTGTGACCTTTCACATCGAAAGGGTGTGACTTTTCACATCAAAAGGGTGTGAACATTCACATCGAAAGGGTGTGTCCTTTCAGATGGAAAATATGTGTCCTTTCACATGGAAACAAAGACAACCCTTGGACCCTTATATAAGGAGAGCACGTCCAAGGGACAGAACACACTCTGAGTTACCATTGGTCTCACCAAAAATATTAAGGCAATCTCGCCTAAAAGGGAGAAGCAATGATTAAGGCATAAATGTCCCGATTCGGTAATTTCGGTCGAATCAAAGGAAGAGAGGAACAAAAGGAGAGGAAAGGGAGCACGTGTGATCTAGGCATGATCCGTACATGATCATGATGATCTAAAAGAGAATGAAGTGGTCATAAGGATAAGAAAGAATGGGAGCAAAGGCGCAAGGAGAACCATAGCAACCGAGTGATCAACCAAGGATGTTGGTAGTCAAAGGGGAGAACGAGCATGCTAGAGAGTTCCAAGCTATGAGGCCTTCTCTAATGGTCGCTTAGTCATTGAGGATGGTTGGTTGAATGACTAAGCACCAAAGAGAAGGGTCACTCAGAGCGATCGATAAGTAAAATCTCAAACGACACAAAAACCGACTGAATCTGCCGACTGAATCTGCAAACTGGCCAAAGTAAGTCACGAACCATGACTTATAAAGCTTTATGATTTCCTAGTTCTAGACTGGTAGGTCTAGGAACAGAAAAATAGATTCATGTTGTTAAGGTTAGAACAGATAGAATAGGTCAAAAAACAGAAGCCTAGAACGGATAGTGCGCTGGCGATCGAAAGAATCCGACGAAGGCTTATGTAATTCTAAGAGACTGTTTGAAGGTGAATAGACTTATTTTTCTAAGCCATATAATATATATTTTCCGTTGCGTATAAATGGTTCGACCAAGTATTGGCTTGAATCGGGAACACAACAGTCGTAGCTTAGAAAGACCGGGACGGGGTGTTTCAGTTGTCAATTTTAACATTAACCTTTAGGCTGACCCACATCCAAGTGGCCCAAACCGCGACAGACATTTTTTATAAACTATTGCAGGTTTGTCTGCGCAGACTGCGGTCGAATGGATAGATGTATGATATGCTTGGTTTTTATCGTTATTCTAGTCTCGTCTTTTCCTCGGTTTT
>OVAU01001271.1:0-15480 GCA_900406315.1 Biscutella laevigata subsp. laevigata
ACCCAAAACCCGAATGGGCGCCCGAACGCCCAGGCCTAGTCATACATTGAACCCTACAGTTACTCAAATGTCTGCTTGAAATTTGAATGGCATAGTCAAATTGAATAGATTCTATTTACTGGAAGAGGCGTGAATCATTTTTCTGACATATCCAACATTGAAATGCAGCATTAAGTTTTAGTTCTGACCATCATAGATCCGTCCCTGTGTTAAAGAAAATCCGTCTGCATCCTCTCAGTGCAAGCCGTGGACAACTTCCAGATGGTAGATATTTAGCTTACCAGGAGCTTGGTGTTTCAGCTGACAGAGCTAGATACTCTCTAATTGTACCTCATTCTTTTCTTTTCTCTCGACTTGCAGGTATGACAGAATCAATTTGATTTCTTTTTTCAGATGCTAATCATCGGATTTGCCTCTAATGTTTCATATTATCTGAATTAGGAATACCTGGAGTGAAACAATCATTGCTGGAGGAGTATGGTGTACGTTTAGTGTCATATGATCTTCCAGGGTTTGGAGAAAGTGATCCTCATCGCTCTCGGAACCTTAGCTCCTCTGCCTCGGATATGATAGACCTAGCTTTTGCTCTTGGGATTGTTGAGAAGTTCTGGTTACTCGGCTATTCCAGTGGTAGCATTCATGTCTGGGCTGCAATGAGATACTTTCCTGAAAAAATAGCTGGTACTTTCCATTCCTTGAAAAGGATTTAAATGCGTATCAATTCATGGTTTTTAGAGAATGACACAAAATAAATGGCAAGACTATGGATCATTGTATTGTGTTTTCTACAGGAGTTGCTATGATAGCGCCTGCGATCAATCCATATGAGCCAAGCATGACCAAGGAAGAGATGGTGAAAACGTGGGAGCAGTGGACACGAAAGAAGAAGTTCATGTTCTTTTTAACACGTCGGTGGTCAAGTATTCTTCCTTTCTTCTTCCGCAGGTCCTTTCTCTCCGGAAATGTCGAGCCGCTGGATAAGTGGATGTCAATATCATTAGGAGAAAAGGTAATCACCAAATAGAGAGCTTCCTCAGAGTTCTTTGTGAGTTACGTATGGCTCACTAGCTGAACCTGTAAATCCCACTTTTCTACTTCAGGACAAACTTGTAATCACCGATCCAGTTTTTGAAGATCTTTACCAAAGAAATGTGGAGGAGTCCGTACGCCAAGGATCTGCCAAACCATTTGTCGAAGAAGCCATGTTGGAAGTATCAAATTGGGGATTTAATCTTGGCGACTTCCGCATGCAGAAGAAGTGCAAAACCAACGGTGTCCTCTCTTGGCTAATGTCAATGTACAGCGAATCAGAATGTGAAGTCATTGGGTTTCGAAAACCCATACACATATGGCAGGTTTGATGGACATCACTTTTAAAGTCTCCATCTTTATGATCATTTTCTCTAGTTGCTAGTTATTCATCTTGCTTGCTGGTCACATAGGCTATGGACGACCGAGTAACACCACCGTCAATGACCGATTACATTAGCCGGGTCATACCAGAAGCAACGGTACATAGACTCCCAAACGAAGGTCACTTCTCTTACTTCTTTTTCTGTGATGAGTGTCACAAGCAGATCTTCTCGGCCATATGTGGAGAACCGAGGGGGTCGATAGAGCTACCGGAACAAATAACAGAAAGTCATAAACCGGATCAATCAGGGACCGGTTCATCCGATACCACAGTCAAAGAGTAACTAAACAGGCTATAGAAACACGTTGTTCTTGGTCTTCATTGCATCATGGAGAACTATGTAAATAACACCAAGAAGATGCTTTCTTTCTTTCTCTTTTTTCTTTGGTTTAGAATTTCAGATTTATATAGGTTTTGTAACGAAGCAGACTTCATGTGATTAAGTTAATGAACTTATCTATTGAATCGGCTATCTATTAATTTGAAATTCAAGTTTTCTTTATTAGTTTTCTCACTACTTTTCAGAATGGTGTATTATCTTGACATTATTTCAATACAAAGACAAAATCTCACTTCCACTTTGGTTTTCTGCATTCCTCAGGTTAAAAACTTAGGAATTGGAACAAAATTCCACTCGCATTTTACATCAACATGATCTACCAACGAGAGAAATACATTAATCTTGACCACTTTCTACTTAAGGGACTTTTAACTCGGATCCACATACATGGCTATGTTGATGGGATCGATCAATCAATCTAGCCAAAGAATATCAAAATGCAGAACCAGAGCTCTTGGTTTTGCCAAGCATCATGTCTTTAGCTTCGTTGATCTTAGATGCAAGGTAATGGCTTCCTCCTGCGTCTGGATGATTGGCCACCATCACTCTCCGGTGAGCTTCTTTCACTTTTTCTGCCGCTACACTCTCCCTGTTCAAACACCCACCACAAGCGACAAACTTGAAACTTGTGTCACAACAACATATCTATGGATAATCAAGTTGAATTCGGATAACTAACAAAAGAGAGAGCTCTCTTAAAACAAGAGACTAGTGTCATCAACTCTACAAATCTCAAACTCTGCCAGATTGATAGAGTGAGGCTACTAGACAAGAAACATACCTAACACCGAGGATTAGTGCGGCTTCTCTACGTGTCATTGTAGCTTGGAAACCACCTTCGTAGAACTTGCGCAGTTTAGGTGGTCTTGCTTTGAACGCTTGCCATGCCTCTATTCCGTATTTACCAGCATAAGCAGCAGCAGCAACAGCGACACCAGCAATTATCGGTGCAACCTGGAGACAAACATCTTAGGAAGATGAACAAGAGAGATGTAGAGAAAATTTTAGAACATAGCAAAAAAAAAATGGAAGCAGGTGCCCTGAAATCATCATTGCAAGGAGCAGAGAGATGGAGATGCATTCAATATCATCAGATAGTTTTGATACGGCCATAAACCTCACAGACACAACAAAGCAATAATCGAAGCACTAAAATTATGATCCAGGAAGAACAAAAAGAGATTCTTTTAGACTGCATGTAATCAAAGCCATCCAGGAAAAACAATAAAAAGAGAAAATTCTAGAGATCTCAAAGAGATGAAACAGAGCATGCAGATTTACCATTGTCGTTGAGGAATCTGAGCAGAATAAAAGAAATGGAATTTCTAGTTCGATTTGAAGATTAGGGTTTTGCCTGGACTTGGCCTGGTTAGCGTCGGAACCTTCAAAGTTCAACCCCTTTAAAGTGGTTTCTGGTTAAACTTAATTAACTGTTTGAGATTTGGATAAACAAGCCAATATATTTTAAAGTCTGAGACTTTAAACTAAAGTCCAAAACTTTACTCGTATTTTACCGAATTACATTTAGTTTACTCGCATCTGAGTATTAAATTTCTGTTTATATAAGTCGATGGAAACATCTGCAAGTAACACACCGGAACTTAAAATATACAAAAACCACAAAAAAATGAAGACTTGAAGTATGGAGATCTCTCAGAACTAACATTTGAAGTGTTCGACAGAAGTCCTAATCTCTACAAAACACAAATTCAATAGTCTACATAAAAAAATCTATTGAACATATTTAAGAAAATTCAGAAATTGACAGAGACTTACACTGCACATATGAATCACCTTGACACATTCTTGTAGTTGTGACCAAAACTGCCGTATAGTCGATTCATACAAATCTCAGAGTCGTTTCTTTGTGTGGTTAGTCACGGCGTTCTCTCCGCCTTGAGAACGCTAGCCTCCACCTTAGGCGGAGCTGAGGAACGTCTAGGTTTGGGTGCAGGACTAGCTGAGGAGGAGAGTCGTTTCTTAGCTGGTGCTTTCTCCGGTAAAACACTCTTACTCTCCTTTGTGGTCGTGGTCACGGAGCTCTGTGCCTTGAGCTTGCCTCGTGCTGTATTTGTGGGAAGCATGTTGCTTCGTCGAGCTGTTGAGCTAGCCAGGCCCTCGTCATCACTAACCGATGACCTTGCAATAACGTTCTTACGATTCCTCTCTGAGCTCTTGGGGATTTCGTCGGTGGTTTTGGCTTTTATGGACGATGGTATTGGCTTCTTCTTTCTCGGGATTCTGTTGGTGGATGATGAAGTAGTATTTGGTTGAGTCGAGCCATTCAGTTTGTTGCGGTTTGAAGATTTCGTTGTTACTCTAGCCGAAGAGTCTTCTTTATTGTTGTTGTTTTGTTCTTTCTCCGAACACTCCCATGGCTTCCCAGCCATCCATCTCTCTAACCAGCTCCAACCCCAAGTCGGGTTGCTAGTATCCATCATGAACATGGTGTTCACAGATTTTGCATTGCTCTTCAAGTTTTGCTGCAAGTATGAAGCGGAAATGGTCAGAGTTGCACGTTTCAAGGCGATTCTGCAGAGACCCTTAAACCTTACCTGATGTGTGAATGCATAAGCCATTGCTCTTTCTCTTCTCATCATCGCCTCGTACTTATGCAACAAACTCGCTTCTACTTGCTCCTTCGACTGATTGCTTACGTTCCAATTACCACCATTCTACACAAGGAAAGAGTAAAGTCTTATTAGAACTCACAAGCTACTGCATTCTCAAGATATGATTGACTTCAACGAGAATGTTGAAACCTTTAAGCCTCCTAGCTCTTTGGCATGCTTCTGAAGGAGATGCTTATGGCGAGCCTGATTCTCTTCTGACATTCTGATTCTCCTTGACCGGATTTGTGACTGTACACGAGTTAGAGTCTGCATACATTTGAGAGTATTTGCAGCTTGCCTTTGTACAACTGATCCTTCCATCAATAACTTCAGTCTGGACAAACCTCTCATGGCCCGAGATTCTCTTCTTGCCTGCATTGACCAGACCATACAGGTTAAGTTCCCTTTTCTCTCATTGAAACTCCAATACAGAGAAGCAAAATCTACCAAATCAGCTTCATTGTTTCCAGCTTTAAGTAGATTATGCAATGACTAACTAAATACACCACTTCTACTCAAGTTAAACATACCAAATAGCCTCTAAATGTAGACTGGATTAAGAGAGCAGCTGCTTCTTCCTTTGACTTCCCTGGAAACCTATCAGGTTTAGCTTGATGAACAATTTCGGGAGAAGATAGAGGTGAATCTGCAATAACATCTTCATCTGTAGCAGACACAGAATCTATTGAAGGAGGAGATAGATTTTTCTTTTTTTCATAGTTGACCTCATCGACTCTGACTTCAAACTGAGGAGGATAACTTCTTGATGTTGCTACCAAGACAGGGTAAGAGATCTCACTATTTTCACACTCATCCGATTGGTGTTTCAGCTTCTGTCACAAAAACATCATTATGTCGGATTTGATAAGACACAACAAGAACAAGAACAAGATTGTTATTTCTATGAAACATGGAAATGACTAGAACACATGAGAAATTTGATACCTTTAAATCAGGACTAAAAGCCTTCTTTACGTTCTTGAGCCATTTCGCTTTCTTGACCATTTCTGTGTCTGAAGATCCTACGATGAGATGGAACTGATTCTGGTGATTGCAACAGATTTCAATGTCTGGTAGCTAAAGATGCTTTGATGAAACCCAAAGGTCAAAACACTTTACATTTCTATAGCCTGGAAATGGGAGAAGAAGGGGAATCGAACCTTGAGAGACTAAGTAAAGAAGCAGATCTAGAAGAGAAACTTTTGACTTTCTTGTGAATGAAAATGTTCATACAAGAAGAACATGAAATGGTACGAGTTTTTGATTTTTCCTGACTTTCTCTTCACATTGTCATCGAGAGAGAAGACTGGAGCTGAGAGATTATTATGCATCAATTGTGTGAGCCCACTAATTGTCCCGTCTTTGTGAGCACCATTTTTAAATCCTCTTTAACAGCTTGCCGCTCTTTTTTTATTTGTATTTTTAACGACTTTTAAGAATTGTTTAGCTGGAAAAAAATTATATATAACCAAAAAAAAATCTTACATTTCACACGATTGGATTAGGTAAACATTGTCAAAAGAATAATCTTAAAGATTACAAATAGGATCTGACTTTTTCTGTCATCAAACCATGTAGCAATAACATTTTAAAGTTAGTCTTGTTGATCGTTTTAGTAAATTTTATCGGCTTTGGGTCCAGTAGTTATAGACTCACGTCTTGGTCTATGCTTCTTCCATTTCTTTTTCTTCAAAGACGGAACTTCTTAGCCCGATGATAGTAGAGCGTTTACTTCTCAAATGCTTATAGCTTGAACTATCTACGTACCAATCCTGTGGATGTATGCAGAAGCAGAATCCGGGAAACCATAGCTTATAACACAGTTGATGCATTTGAAATCCATACCTCTAGCTATCACATCAGTGGCGATCAGAACCCATGTTTCTCCTAATATAAAACTATTAACCGCATTTTCCCGCTGCAGTTTCCATTATCAGTAAATGAGGAGAAAACTTTATTTGATGACTATGTTTTTTTTACCTCTCTTGGAGCAAGACCGGAATGGATGACTCCCACTCTGATGTTTTCACATTTCAGTTCATCATACAGTTCCTTTGCTAGTTCTTTGCTTTGTACAAAGATCAGTACCGGTGGATTCAGACTCTACTGCCAAGTAGAATAGGAATTAAGGGACTTGCTTGATAATATTACTTAGGTAAGTGAACATTTACCTCTGCAAAGCTTTGGCGAAGAGCGAGAAGTTTCCCTTCTTCAGTACCAGCAAAAACCAGCTTTTGCTTAACGGTTTCAGATGCTGTGTTCCTATGTGAATTATAAGAGTAAGATCCTTATAAGTATCTCTTATTAGCTTCAGTATCGTTTTTTGTACTCACTTCCGGCCAATAATCACACGAACAGCATCATGCATTATGGAACGAGCAAGTTCCTAAACAAAATCTGGCAAAGTAGCACTGAACAATGAGCGAATGATTGAAGGGTTTGAACAAGCCTTAACCATACAATCTATCTGCTTTAACAAGCTCTGCTCAAACAGCTTGTCAGATTCATCAAGGACAAGATACTCCACCCTGTATTCAATGGAGATTTACGGTGAAAATGAGCATAACAGAAATAGAAAGTGCACAATTTATATTCTAATATATGCTATTGACTTACTTGCTCAAGTCAATCTATTTAGCCTTGATAGCTCTTTTCAGCCGCATTGGAGTTGATATAAGAACATCACACTTCAGCTTTGAGAATCAGCTGTTTTGACAAGGGAACAAGACCAAACCGATAGGAGAATTGGAATAGCCTGCCTTTGGATTGGAGTAGGCTCTTTAAATCCTAGTTCAGCCAAATTGCGTAATACGTATCCTTTACAACCATACCTACAAACAGATTAGGCAAAAAGATCAAAATCTGAAGATGAATGAGGGAAGATGTAGACTACATAACTTTAAGCATGTCATATCAATGGAAGAAAGCACGAACTCTACTCACCTCGATGACAACTCAACGAAGCTTTTAAGTGGTGGTGGAATATTGTTACCGGAAACATGAATGTCGTATTGTTTCCTCGACAAAGCATCTTGCTGCTATTATGAAGCAAACAAGGTCAAGTATCAATCATCACCCTCTTTGCCTTTGATGTTACAGAGACATGATATTTAAACAATTCCTTTACCTCCATTCGCCGATTAAGTTCCTTCTTGGGATTGTCTAAAGTCTCATTATTTCTTTTTTGTTCATCTTCTGCAAGTGTCTTCTTCGAGCTCTTGAACGCATCAAATCCTTCAACAGGCTCTATTTCAACATAACAAAAATAGGATCAGACACGCAGATCTGAGTAAAACAGGAATTCATATTTCTCAAACTTAACAAAATCAGCAGATATACGTTTCCTCTTCTTAGATGATACAACTTTCTTCTCCTGTTCAGAGTCCTCTTCTTCCTCAAAAAAGCTCAGTTTCTTGTTGGAATCATCATCCTCCGTACAATACTAACATAGCAATGAGATCAAACGAAAGAGCGAATGAGTACTGTGATCTAAACAGCATTAAAAAGAGCAGAACTCACCTTAAACTTAGCAAAATCTGGAGCAAACTTCTTATAACAGATACTGAGAACTCCAAAGAGAAGAAATGAGTAGTAGAGAAAAATACCCAAAAAGGATAAGACTAATATAATTACACAGAAAAATCCACGAGCAACATAGATATATACTGAGATAACAGGAAAGAGTTCAAATCCTTCAACGGAAAAAGCGCCGGTGCTGACACTGACGACGGCGAATTAAAGTTTGACTTTTTTGGTCATTTCAAATAATTTAAAGGGTAATTTAATCATTTAGATTTTTTAAACGCTAACTCAGAGCCAAACGCTAATGTAGCGTTTTGGATTTTCGAATCATTGAGAACTAGTATTTTCCCCTATGCACGCACATATCATATATACAATTTTTTTTATAAAAAATTGTATAATACTTTTTTACTTTTAAATTTTTAAAAATTTACGTAATAATTTTTTTAGATTAAAATATGATTTCAATTTTTAATATTAATTAATTTTTTCAATTTTATAATTATTTATATAATATATTTTGAATTTTTATTAGTTGATTAAATAATCGTGCATGCATTTTCGAGATAATTTTTTATGATGAAAATTTAAATTTAATGATACATATAAATCATACAATGTAAAGAGACTTCTATTTTATATATTTTGGATAACTAAAAATAAATACTATTTTTATTTAACTTCTCTTTTTTTGTGNATGCATTTTCGAGATAATTTTTCATGATGAAAATTTAAATTTAATGATACATATAAATCATACAATGTGAAGAGACTTCTATTTTATATATTTTGGATAACTAAAAATAAATACTATTTTTATTTAACTTCTCTTTTTTTGTGACTATCTTTTCTGTATTTTATTCACCATAAATTATTTTTTGCTAACTGGTCATGAAATTGAAATGAGTTAGTCNACTATCTTTTCTGTATTTTATTCACCATAATTTATTTTTTGCTAACTGGTCATGAAATTGAAATGAGTTAGTCTATGTATGCGAGTCTTTTATGCAAAACAGATAAATTCATTTTACTTGCAATTAAAGATTATATCATGCTAATTTAATTTAATTTAAAATCATTTCAATATCAGAAAACAAAAAACTTAAGTTTTACCTTAAAGAAAATATAAGGTTTGACCGTAACCATCAACCACAAGTCTCTTGCATAAAAAGATACGTGCTTTCTCTGAAATTTCCAAGATTATGAGGTAATATATAAATCCAATCTTTAGGAGAGGAACACCTAACAAAATGTAAAACAATTTTCGTTGAGTTCAACTTTCAAACAAATTATACCTGCACTGCAATGTTGCTTTCCCTGTTTGCTGAAATTTCAGATTCTTCCTACTGTCCTCGATGGTGGATCCTTACGTTTCTCCTTGTAGGCTTTGACATCTTTCTAATTGATCTTTATCCTCCCCTCCTTCCTTCCTTTTTCTCTCATTTCTCTTTTATTTTGTAATTCCAGTCTATCANCCTCCTTCCTTCCTTCTTCTCTCATTTCTCTTTTATTTTGTAATTCCAGTCTATCAGACCCTTTAATTTTATGAAAATCATTAACAAAAAAGTGGAGGAGAATTCCCAATCAATAAGACAATTCAGCACCACAAAAATGTCGGAGCAGAGGCTCAAACAACAAAAATTAGAAAGTGAAATTGAAAATCGAAGTGAGGAAGACGATGCTGAGAAAAAAAAGTTGATTGCTCTGCTTATTTTATTTACACTGAAGTAACTGAACTAATGATCGTGACCCATAATTTTAGGATGGCGGAGAATAATATTTGGATCTAAATTTTATGAATAAAAAAGTTTTTAAATAAGAATCGTGCAAATAGATATGTTTTTGAATAATTTTTTTTTTAGCTTTAGTTGAAGACAAAATTTAATTCATAACAAAAAAAACTTTAATACAAAAGTTTATAAATTGCCGTTGAAATTATTTTTCTAAATTTTTTAGCTTTTTGAAGACAAAAATAAAATATTTTAAAAATTTATATTACTAACAGTTAAGAAACGTGATTCACGTAACAGTTGAATAAATTATGAGTGTGTCCTTAATAATCTTAGGGATAGTATGAATAATATTTGGAATTAATTGAATAAAGAACTATCGAAATTTTATTTAACAAAAAGTTTAAATTATGAATGACATGTGATTCATAAAATTGTAAAAAGAAAAAAAAAAAAGCTAATTGTAAACCGTAAATTGAGAGTGGTACCCCGTCCATCATCATTTTAGGAATATGGGTAATCATATTTGAAAATAACAAAATTTTAAATAAAATAATATCTAAATTTTAATTTATAAAAAGTTAAACTATTATGATGAACACGTGTCAGGTGGAGAACATTCAACTTACTTGTGTTTTATAGTATAAAAGATTTGCGATAGCGATAATAAATAAAAAGTTTAAATGGGCCTATACAAAAAGCCCACCTAAAACAACGGCCTTTAATTAGATCTAACAATAAATTTGGAAATTGTTTGCAAAAGCGGGAAACATGTGATGGTGTGACCCACCGCCGCTGAAAAACAAAAAAATCTCTCTGTCTCCTACCTCGGGACTTTCTCCGACTCTGTTCGTCCTTTTATATACTTTCAGACTCACTTCTTCTGTTTCTCTGATTCTTCTTCTCTTATTCTCTCGTTGTTTGCTTCTACGGTTGATTTATCGGTTTTTTTGGGGTCTACGAATTGCTCGAGATGTGGCAAGTTATTCTAGGAGCAGCCATTGCTGGATCCACTGGTTTTGTAGCTAAACGTCTCTTAAATCCTTTCTCTCGGGATTCTCGTGTTACTGATGATCACACTGAAGAGCAGGAACCCATCACTCCTGTAGGTATTGGATTTCTCGGTTCTCCTGGCGACGAAACCAATGGCGTTTTCCGGTTTTCTAGTTCCGGGTCTACGGTAAACTCAGGGTCCGGATCCGGGTCTTCTCCAGGGTTAAGGAAGAGTTCTGGAGTGAAATGCAGAGTTAGGATTCGTGGATTGATGAAAAAGAAGAAAAAGAATGGTGGTGGAACTGAACTCGAGAAGCGATCGGGAAATGTTGTTGCTGCAAAAATGAATAGTGAACTTTGCTTTAAAAAGCCAAAAACTTTGGATGCTGCTTCTGCTTCAAAACGTGGGTCGTGTTATGATCGTCAAGGTTCTGCTTCTACTCTTTCGAGTCTTTGATTATTTCGATTTGAGTACCTTGTGCTTGTCAATAGAACAATTACTTGTCACTTTTCTGTTGGCATTAACTCTTAATTCCTCTATGTTTCAGATAATTCCTCTTTCAGCTCGGCACTTGGTGTCTGCATTATGTATATGATGTCAGCAGAGAAAAGCGAAATCACTAAGCTGCATACAGCAACAGAAGAAACCAACAAAGTCATCCAGGAGCTTAAAGATGAACTTTCTAGGATAAAATCTTTACAGGGCTTCAGATTTCCTGGTTGTGCAGCAAGTTCTGAGAAATCCAGCGGAAAATCTGATCAGGTAGATCTCAATAGATCAGAGGTGGCGGCGAGTAGAGAATCTCTTGACATTAAGTCGGGCCATGATGGAGAATATGCTAGCAGCGTTTTAACTGAAGAGCCAGATCAAGAGGCGGTAGAAATGGAACAGTTAGAGATGGAACTTGAATCTGAGCTGCAGAAACTGAATTTGGCTGAGGTGAGTGTGTTTTTATCGTTTTCTCTGACTCAGTGTACCAAGTTCAGTGATTTTGTCTTATTCGACTTAGAGTTGAACTTGTATTTTCTTTCCCTTAGACGAGTGAGGTTATGGAGGAATGTAAGGATCTGGTGAATGCGTCTGTCTTATACCAATGTGGTGGAATATCGGCAGCAGAGCTAGACAAGAAACTAAGCCACCTTCTCATCGAACAACAAGAAGACCAGATCAATGAGCTTGAAGCTGAACTGCAAACCACACAGTCCAAACTTCAAGAGAAGGAAGCCGAGCTCCAAGCCCTTAAGGTTTGCGTTAGACGCCTTACTGAGTTTCCAATGTTGGATCGATCAGGTACATTTCGTTAGCTAAACCTCATCATGAAAAATTTCATTGACGAGAACTGAAAGAAACTGAAACTGAAGTCTCTCACAGCGTAAAACATTTGTTGGTTTTTCCTCAGATGATGAACATGAACAAGACCTGAACGAGGATCTCTCAGTCTCGTGGAGCCAGCATAACCAAGCTGATAAAGTGGAAAGAAAGCCGATCATTGGGATGAAAAGACAAATGGAATCATCTATCGATGTTTAACAAAGGTAATAACTTGACCTAATCGCCACTCCAAAACCAGCGCTGTGAATTCTTGTACAAAGTCTTCATCTTGGAACTCCAAAATGATCCAAAACTGTGGAAGTTCATATCATCAAATCAAGCCAGTGTACGTAAACAAACTAGACCTGGCCCAGTAGAATATTCTTGTATATTTCAGCAGAAGAATCCCAGACTATCTGAAATCTTCATCTTCATCTTCCATCTAGAGACTTAGATTGGCTAGGCTTAGTAGAAGCTATTGATTATGGATTTGTGAACTTCTAAGTTCCTTTGTATTCTCAAGTTGTTAGCGTCTGTGCTTGTATTCTCAAGTTGTTAACTTCTATGAAATTCTACTAGGCTTAGTAGTAGAAGCTTTTGTAGAAGCTATTGATTATGCATTCGAGAACTTGAGTGTAAAAGACTCATAATTTCATAACTAAAAGAGCAAAGAGTCATAATTTCAAGTACAGCAAAGTGGTCATCATCAAAAGGATCTTTCAAACTAAATATAACAAGCACTACTCGCCAGGAACTTGAACGCCTTGCTTCAGCTTCTCTTTCTTCATCTTCTTCTTAGAAACGGGCTTCTTCTTCCTCGGAGGCAAATTCTTCTGAGCGTATGTGTACAGGATGAAGTTTCCTGCAAGGAATGTCACTAGCAACCCTCCAATGACAAGAAGGACAATTAGTCCTGGGTTAAGCCCTTTGCTTTCGATGTTTCCCTGTTAATGGTTTGTTATCAACTTATGAGAATGAAATCTAGATGCAAGAAACAAAAAGGTCAGGAAGACACACAAAACAGAAACTGTTCTTGATACATAGCTTGACATGCACCATGAACTTAGGGGAACCTTAAATTCAAAGCCTTATGCCAAAACAAATGGAAAAGCTTGACATTTCATGGCAAGATCGATATCAGAAGAAGTGATGAAGTTGTTTCTCATGGTTAGTAACCAAAGTCCTCAACAATAACAAAACTCTAAAAAACGCACGAAAGACAAAACTTTACCGATCCGATTCAGCTAGGTTATAGACAATGCTAAAATTCATGGAATTTGATCACCTTTAAGCAGCGTTAAAAGCATGTGCATTAGCCGGAAAAAAAAACAGCGAAGACTCGTAATCTCAATCACGGAACCAGAAAATCATACATCAAAACCAAAAGATCAGGCTCAGGCAACCAAAAAAGGAAGAATTTCGAGAGAGTCAAAGGCAGATCTAGCGATTCATAAACGACCAACGAGATATTTGAGCTCAGTGTTCCAAGGGAATGGAAGAAAAGAAACAAAAGGTAGAGAGAGATATGTAAGAGAGGGGGATAATTCTTACAGAAAAGTCTTCGGCCATGGCGGCGCTTCGGAGCTACGCGATAAATCAGCACCACTCGCCGGAAATATATCGGAGACAGCTCGAAGACGAATTCTTTTGGTAAGACTCAACTATGAGCCAACTTACCTATTGCCCCTAATTGAAAACAATGAATCTGTGGGACACGGATTATTTACATTCATTTTTTAGGCAACTCAGCTAGTGCCCTTAAATGAGGTTCACATATTCTCTTATGAGCTCTAGTATTCTATTATGTCCTCATAATACTACAGAGACAATATTACCCTTAATGAAATTGGTTTGTTCTCATCTAATATTCATTTGGTTTGAGAAAGTTTGGTTTGTTTGTTGGTTTGGAGATTGAATCAAAAAAAAAAATCTGCAATTAACAAAAAAAAAAATCTGCAATTAACAAAAACGAGCACCATCGAGCCTCCGCCTCTCTCCGTTTCTCAGTTGAGCTCCTCTTTCTTATCTGATATCTTCTCCTCGGAGGCAAGTCATCTTCTCCGGCGACGGCGTCGGTCGTCCACGATTCCACGAACGAGAATTTGGGAATTCAGAGGTTAATTCGAAATTAGGGTTTGTATTTGGGATTGTTAGATTTGTCTCATTTGATTGGTGCTCATTGATGCTCAGTATACAATACAAGAATGTGGAATTGAATTGTGATTAGGTGATGATGCTTCGATATCTCAATCGTACACTAAACCCCGAAAATCAAAATTACATAGGTAACGCTTAGTATAACTAGTAAAACTGGAGTAATATTAAAGTTATGGAAGAAATGTTGTATAAAAAGCTTGCGTTGGACGAAGAGTTGTACTTGCAGGGTGTATGATTACGAAAAGTATCCTTGTCTCCACGGACTTGCAGCACATTTACATTTACGTTAGTCTGATCCCGAGCGTTGTCGTGAAGGCAAGATAGAGTATCATGAGTTGTGCTCTAAATATTACTCGACAGAACTTTGTGCATCAGCTTATTACAAGACCATTTACTATGTGTCGGACCAGTGTGNACAAAAGGAGACAAAGGCAAAATTTCGGTTGGAATTGGTTGCTGTTGGGAAGGAATAGTTTTCCAAGTGAATGATTGTGTTGTTCTAATATGTACTGCTTTGGATTACATTTTGTGTTGCAGGTTCTGTAAAACTAAGGAATANAGGGAATACTTTGGTTTGCCACTACTAAGTATTAGGATTTGGGTCACAACTTCTGTAAAACTAGGGAATACTTTGGTTTACCACTAGTTAGTATTACTAATTCGAATTTATGAAAAGTTCATTCATATTCGACCTATAAATAACATATATGACAGTTAATTACATGTATGAAAGTTAATTACAAGTATGAAAGTGATTTAGTAAATTTGTTTTCAACAAAAATCATAGTTTCAGAATTTGTCTTATACATTTCAATGTCTTTCCAAAAACACTTCCTTACTAATAAGAAGTTGTTAAGGGTTAATCATTGAAATGATGATTTCAACCGTTTTTTGCCATAATCATGTAATGCTGACATTTTGAAGCGGATAAAATCATAGTAAAACTACAATAAGCACTTAATAATATAGGTATAACTAAAATCAATTGAATTCACGAAAAGTAAAATTATGAAGAACTTTTGTAACACCATTATACTCGGTATAACTACGTCTTAATTTGGGAGGGAAAATTTAAATATTTTATAATACTTTGGCGCCGAAACGAAATATTTCAAAATTATATGGTCAAAAAGCTTATTTTCTCTTTCAACTCCTCATTATAACCCACTCAACTACTCGTCTTAACTTTTTCCTCTATTTGACATCCTCTATCTAAACATAACACTTTCTTTCGTTTTCGTCATGGATTTGTGGTTCTCTAACTAATGTTAAATATGTGTTCTGCATGCGTAAAACTGTGTGAAACTGACAGTAAAACTCATTGTAAAACTGAAATTGACTGTAAAATTGAAATTCTATAAGTCAACCAAAACATCATCCTTGATCATTAAGTTTACTAC
>OVAU01001272.1:0-15478 GCA_900406315.1 Biscutella laevigata subsp. laevigata
ATTTTCTTATTTAAGCTCTTCTGGTTGCGACACGTCATCAATCTTTTATACCAAATTGTTCTGGTTATAGACAAAATGATTCTCTATTAATATATAGGGGATATACTCTACTATATTCTAAGAGATCGTTAATGTAAATGGCTTTATATGGTCAATTAAAATACAAAAGAGCTGTGAAGCCAAAATTTGAGATTTGAATATTGTTTTCCCTTGTTGGTATGACGTGTGATGGTTTTAGTGGCTTAGTTAATCTCTCGGTGTTAATGCTAAGAGTGGTTGCTTGAGGTTCTTCGCGTCGTTCATTTCGTCAATAGATTGAACGAGATTCTTTTTTCGCTAGGTTCGACTTTTATATTCATGTATCTTTAGACGTATATTGTTTGTTCTCAGAGTTAGGAGTCTATTTCGTTTTAGTTGTGTTGTTCTTTTCGTTTGTTGGTCGTTTTCAAAGATTGTATTTTCGTTTATCGGGTTGGTTTCCAAAAAAGTTCTTATTTCCGTTGATGAATTTCTGTGATTTTCTCAACTTTATATTTCAAAAACGCATTTCATCATGATCTTTAATATAATCTCCATTTTGAAAAAGTACAATCATAATTAGGGGATCTTACGAAATGTACATGCAAAATAATATTTGCAGTCATAAAAAAGTTTTAAATTAAAAATATTGTAAAATTATAATTAGAAAAATATTGTATATAAAATGAGTATAATCTTAAATATTTTAATTTTCATCTCGGTTCAAGCATATATACACGTGACAAAAGCATATGTCAACACCACAACTGTCTCATTTATTTCCTTTTGCATTTATGATTGTGATTTAATTAGTTCCATGTGAGTTTTTCTTACCAAATAATAAACCTACTACAACTTTAAACACGTCAAGTAATTCTTTTTGTTTGGTTTTTGGTGTTGATTGTTATTTATTTTGAACATAAACTGTCAAACACAAAAAAAAATTTAAAAAAGAATAATGTTGTCGTTTGGCATTGTAGTAAAGGTTTTTTATTTTGTTATAACTTCTAATAATTATATTTGGCTATAGATTCAATTTAATTTATTGAATTGTTCAGTTGTTATGAAAATATTCTGAAACTAAAACTGCAACAAACCAAAATTAAACAAAAAAATATGTCAAACTTTATAAATGTTTATAAAATTATGAATTGAATTATACAAATTTATCCAAATTAATCAATTTTTTACCTGATTTTTAACCAACCTACATACGGGAAAGTTTGGTATTGGTTAAGAATTTCTATACCAAACGGAAAATACAACTTTAAAAAAAAAACTAAAACAAATACATTAACCAAAATCACATTCGTAATAATAATACAAAATTTCAAATATGAATAAAATAACAATAAAAACTAATCCGTGAAAAATTTGCAGCACCCGCCACTTTTGTCGTTCGCTAAACAAATACAATGAAGAAGAACATTCTCTCTAATTCCTATCGCCGGATCTGAAACAAAAACAAAACTTCAATGGAGGATCCGATTTCGTCTCCTTCTCCATACGAACTTCTCTTCCAAGCTCTCTTGCTAATCCCAATCCACCATTACCTCTTCGCTCTCTTCTTTCTCTCGACCATCTTCTTCTACAATTTCCTAGAATTTCATTTCCTTGGAGATACGTTTCTTCGTTATTTCAGATGTCGCGTTAATCTCATCTACAATCCTGATTCCTCTGTTTACCAGGGCGTTGTCTCACGGTGTCGGATCCTTCATGGCCGGTGAGTGATGGGTACTAAGATCTTTGATTTACAGCATTCAGAGTTTGCTAATACGATTTTCGGATGTTTAGTTTATGCTTTTTCCGTATGTTTTAAGATATGTAGCGACGCCATGGTTAGCTAGTCCTCATCTTCAGACTTGTTTCTTGAATTTCAATGGATTACCTCCAGTTTTCAACTACAGGAGGTAAATCGATTTTGTGATTGAGAGACACTTTTTGTTTTATAAATCATTCAAAGTTTGATTGGTTTTTTTTTCTTTTCAATTGTCTTGTTTTGTTTTCAGGCAGCTCTTTAGAGCTTCCGATGGTGGAACGATTGCATTCGATTGGCTAACGAATTCTGATGGTAAAATTTAGTAAACTGATGCTTTAAAATTATGTTACCATTTTGTTAAATCTGGTTGCTTTGGTGCAGTTCTTGATGGTGTTATTTGTAATCAGAAAGAAATCACAAAAGAAGACACAACTCCCATTGCTATCATTATTCCAGGGTTAACTAGTGATTCTTCATCTGCCGTAAGTCTAGTCTAAGACTGTTTTTAGTACATTAAATAATGCCCATGTAGTTACTCCTCTATTTAACTAGCATTGTTGATTTTGTAGTATCTAAAGCATCTTGCCTACAACACTGCAAAATCCGGTTGGAATGTTGTTATAAGCAACCATAGAGGATTGGGTGGTGTTTCTGTTACTGTGAGTTCCTTTGTTTTGTTTCTGTGTGCCATTTAGCCTAGGCCTAGTGAAATTCTGTTTTTCATATCCTACAAAACGCTGTGATTACTTATTTTAGACGTATTCTTCAGTAATCATGTTATGTTGCAAACTCTGTGCAGTCTGATCGATTCTATAATGCTGGATGGACAGAGGATATAAGGATAGTTCTTGGTCATCTTCAACAAAAATACCCAATGGCTCCTCTATTTGCTATTGGAACTAGCATTGGAGCAAATATTCTGGTACTAACTCAGTAATTCAGTGTTTTACAACTTTAGTTCTAGTTTGATCTAGTTGAGACATTATGTTTAGCTTTGACTTATGTTGAAGTGTTATGGTTCATCTTATAGACAAAAAAACATAAATCTATATGTTCAGGTAAAATACCTTGGGGAGGAAGGTGAAAGGACTCCTCTGAGGGGTGCTGTAGCAATTTGCTCTCCATGGGATCTCTTGGTGAGCTAATTATCATAACAGTATTCTTCTAGATATATTGATTCCAACATTTTCTTGACCAGAGATTATAACTTCTTTGGTTTTCTCTGCTGGTCTCTAATTTTAGTCATTTAAACTTGCAAACAGTACTAAAGCTTTCGTTTGATACATTATGCTTTCTTTTCCTTTGTCTCCTCCCTACAAGATTGGTGAAAGGTTTATTTGTCGGACGTTTAAACAAAAGTTGTACGACAGAGCTCTCACTATCGGACTCCAAGGTTACGCCCGATTGTATGTCTACCTCTTTGGTCAAGAACCGCCTTGATATTTCAGATATACTAGATCGAGAAGATCAGGTTTCAGTTATAACTTACGTTTCATTGCAGGCATGAACCTCAGTATACACGGCTTGCTAATTGGGAAGGCATTAAAAAGGTTAGTAGTGTAACCACAGAATCCATAATCCATATTCTATAAACTACTTGGTAGAAGCAGAGTTCCTTGTTAACGTTGTATGTGGTTTCCGAACTATATTGCTTCACCAGTCGCGTTCCATCCGAGATTTTGACTGTCATGCTACCTGTCTTGCCGCAAAATTCGAGGTATTAAAGTTCTCCACTGTATTATCATAACTTCTGATGTTAGTTTCTCGTCAGTATTTGCTTTGTTAATGTTATATACAGTTTCTTGATTCTATTTTATAATAGCATCATTAAGTTCTTTGTTGATTTGACAAAGTGACAATGGATTGCTTCCTTACGCAGACTGTGGATACGTATTACCGAAAATCTAGCAGTGCCCAATACGTAGGAAACGTAGCAGTGCCGCTACTCTGTATAAGTGCTCTAGATGATCCATTATGCACAAAGGAAGCTATTCCTTGGGATGAATGCCGGTAGAAAAATACATGATCTCTCTTAATTTTGAATTCTTATGTGACAATAAGATATTAACATGAAGTTTCTCTTTGAAAAGGGCAAACAAAAACGTTGTCTTAGCTACAACAAATCACGGAGGACATTTAGCATTCTTCGAAGGTTTAACTGGATCTAGCTTGTGGTTGGTATCTCCTCAGATTTTTGACGAAAGTTCAAAACACACTATCGAGTTGTGTACTTACTGTTTTCACTGTCTTTACATGTTCTGTGTAACAGGTGGGTTCGAGCCACTAACGAGTTTCTTAGCGTCCTTAGCTGCAGTCGCTACATGCATGTACAGAAAGTAAGTTTCTGTTTGTTAGAAGATTATTCAACTGTTCTGTGTATCAAAGAACCATTAAACCGAAAGTCACAAATGCAGACTCAAGATAGAAGATCGAAGCAAGAGCCTTCAATAAACCAAAGCCCGTACGTAAGCATTGCAGGAGACGGGTTAGTGGCACCAGTCAAACGCGAGGAAGACAACAATACGACCACATCGATACAAGGACTGAAGCCTGACGATGGTGCAAGAAAGAGAAGCTTTAACGAACTGTGTCGACAGACAAAACCGTCCATATGGTGGCTTGGTTACATAGGCGTGGTTTCAGGATTCCCTTTACTTGGACTGCTCCTAAAATACCTCTTCCGTAAAAAGCAACAACGAGCAACAACAACATTCAAATCCTGAAAAGTTGCTTCCATTCTCCTCTCAGTAACCCCACTCACTGATTATTATTACCATCCTAATCTTTTTATTTATTATTGATATTCGACATGTTAATCACGTAATTAAGTACCAGAGGACACGAGGGCTTCAAGAAAAGTCAAGGTTCGAAGAATCTGTGAAGAAGAAACCTTTGTTAAAATGTAGACATAATTATCATCTATCTATATATCATAAGCACAATAATTATGTTATGTAATCGTTTTTGTGTTAGTGGGATCATCTTGTTGTTGACTGTTTAAGAGACAGACTCTATTGACTCCTTTCCTCAACTAATATTGTTTTCCTGGCTAATGTTTAGAAGAATTAATTCTAAACATAACGACTTCTCTCTTTGGAAAAGACTATTTAGAATAACACAATTACTCAAACTTAGTACTACTTGAATAAGCTTATTTTTATACCGTTAAATGCCGAAATTAGCCGAAAAAAAAATGCCGAAATTATTTTAGTACAAAAGGGATACTCAAACTAACCGAAAAATCAAACCAAAACCATTTTATTTTGGCTATTTTAAGTAGAGTCTTTGAAAGGTAAAAAACCTAATTACCCCGTCGGTTCGGTTTCAGTTAACCGAAATCAATTTCGCAATCCTTTGTAACATAAGATTGTTGAAACCACAAGGGAGTTATTTTCCATGTTCTAGCAACTTCGAGGGCATTAACCGCAAAACAAGCTAAAGAAAAAAATCTCTACAAAATTCTGAACGAGAGCGTGAGAAGACGGATTGAAACTTGATACACTGCGAACTGAGAAAATCGAAGGAGAAAAACGAAATTCGTCACTTGGAGACTGTGAATTTATATTAGTGCTGCAATTTCGTACTGGAATCTGGGTGAGTTCGGTGAAATTTTTTAATAGAGAAATGGAAGAAATCAAATCGGCAATGGAGCAGCAAATGGATCTCATGGCGGATCTGGTGCAGAAACTCTCTGGAGAGCTTCGAACGGGATTACAACCTGCTTATGAGAATTTCATTGGTTTTTTCCACGCGATCGATTGGAAGGTAATGAGTTCTCTTTTTCCTTCTGGATTATCTATCTGCTTTTGTTTCTCGAATTAGGAACATCGAAGAAGAAGAAGAATGCTTCGTTTTTCATTCTCTAATTAAGAATCAGTTTGAATCTGTAATAATTGGAGTTCCAAACCGTATACACACATTGGGTTATTTTTTCCTCGTGTGGAGTTTTGGTTTACTCATATTGTGAGATTGATTTTGTTTTCTGCAGGAACCTTGGATCATGGGACTAATGGCGTTTCATGCCCTGTTACTACTGGTGACTCTTCTTTCAAGAAGGCATCTAAACTTCCATATGTTCCTCTTCTTATTGGCATGTAAGTTCTCTTTGAACTAATGTCCCGTATATATCTATATTGTTTGATACATCTCTCTAGTAACTTCTTTTGTCAATATCCGGATCTATGGTTTCAGAGTCACAATATCCACATAGAGAAATGATTTGCATGGGTCTATAAGTTAGTATTTGTTAGAGGTTCCAATCAGAACCTGAAAATGCCATTCTATTTGTGTGAGATTAAACTGCAATGTCTCAATAATCTTCGCTATTCCTTGGATTTGTTATAAGTGCCCTCAAATGATACAAGAAATGGGTTGATCATCCAAATTTTTATCCTCTGCACCTCTTTTTGTTACACTTAACATTCCACTAAATCAAATGTTACACACTAATTATCTAACACTATGTTAGAAAAGTCTCAGAGACAATGGTTGGTCAAATGAGAATATGATATCATTCCGCTAGGCAACAGTTTAAAAGTTAATGACTGGCATTTCTCCATACGTAAGATGTCACTGTTACTGAGAACGTTCATATATCAAAACCTTTTTGCAGTGTCTGGGGTATACTTTGCAGAGAATATCAACCGGCTCTTAAGAAAAAACTGGAAGAGTTTCTCAACTCAAAACTACTTTGATCAACACGGAGTCTTCCTATCGGTTCTCTGGTCTGGACCGCTTCTGGTCATTGCAATGATAATCCTGGTATGTGCTAAAAGACACTTCTCTCCTTCCCTTTCTTCTCTGTAATACATAAAGAATCGACTGGTTTCTTGAAAGTGCATTTATTGTTTCCAAGTACCTCCTCCATTTTAGGCCGTCAGAAACACACAACATATGTATAAAACATGCATTGATTGATCAGACTATAGTTCCTCCTAGGACAGGGAAGTTGAAATGAGTAGTGTTTTTAGCATGAATTAGACCCATGCCTGAGAATTCTACGATCTGTTTGGTTACAATGACATGTGGTGGTTTTAAGAAATGTTTATTATCCCTTAACAATTGATCATTATAATTTTTGTGTATCGATCTAACATGGAAAATCTGGTGGATGTTTTTTGTGTTCTTGGCAGATAAACACACTCTTTTCACTTTGCTACTTAATCGTAAAATGGAAAAGAGCTGAGCTCAGGCATCGTGCAAGGCTTGCTCGTACCAAGCAAGAATAGATCCTACTGTCTCTTTATCAGTTCCTTTCTCACATTTTTTGTATACTCTCACTTCCTAGAGATTGTTTTTTATTGCGAATTTTGGTTTGAATTGAGTTGAACCAAACCGAACCAAGTCAGATTATTCTACATATATCTGTGTTTTTTGTTAAACGAAGTTGGTATTTGAAAATAGTTGGTCCTGTTGGGCATGCAGTCATTTTTATGGTAAGAGATTATGTTCCAGCCAATCGATGAAATGGGTGGTGTACCTGAAGATCGAGGACTAAACCGGTTTTGTGATATCGGTCAAGTTATAAACCGGGATTTGAAAATCGAAAATATGTTAGAAAGTCTTAACCGGATTTTAATTGGTTTTGGTTAATATGAAATGTTAAGAGATGACACGAATCAGCCGTTACAAGTGAATATGACTCGTTGATGCAACGGACTGTTTTTCAAAAATCAAACTCGTTCTTCCTCTTTTGTTTTGAAATTCGTAACTCAATAATCTATCTCTCTCTTTCGAGCTTAGATTTTATCATCCATCTCTCTCTTTCGAGGTTAGATTTATCATCCAGTCTCTCTCGTTCGAGCTTAGTCTTATCATCCATGGAGTTAAAGGAAGAGAAAACGACGCGTGAGAAGACGATTCCTGTGTTCACCGTACTGAAAAACGGCGCGATTCTCAAAAACATATTCATCGTCAACAGTCGCGATTTCTCGTCGCCGGAGAGAAACGGCACCGTAGTAAGCGGCGATGACGAAGTAGAGGAGATTCTGGTCGTCGGTCGGCATCCAGATTGTGATATTCTGCTAACGCACCCTAGCATTAGCCGGTTCCACTTAGAACTCCGCTCTATTCCTTCTCGTCAGAAACTCTTCGTCACCGATCTGTCTTCTGGTATGATATGAATCATCTCTTACTTCATTTCCATTTTCTACTGATTTATTGACGCTGTTTGTCTCTCTCTCTCTCTCTCTCTCTCTCTCTCTCTCTCTCTCTCTCTCTCTCTCTCTCCTGTGATTTCTCATCGGTTTCATGTATTTGGATCTTGGATTCTGCGCTTTGGTTGTTGATCGGATTTTTTCTCGGTTTAGTGCATGGGACATGGGTTACGGATCAGAAAGTCCAGCCAGATGCTAGTATTGAGGTGAAGGAAGGTGATGTTATTAGGATTGGTGGTTCAACTAGGATCTATAGACTACACTGGATTCCTTTGAGCCGTGCGTATGATATCGACAGTCCATTTGTTTCACCACTCGATTCATCCACAGCGATGGAGCAAGAAGAGAATCGATTGCTTGAAGCAGATAATTTAGAGGTTGATCATCAGGTCTGAATTTCTCTCATATGTTTCTTAGTTTTAGCATTTGAAACGTGCACTGAACCTCTCTCTGTCTTCACTGCAGTCACTAGGGAATAATGCATCAGTAGATAAGGGAGATCTGCATCTGGATGTGACGTCAGAAGGAACTGGATCATCAGTCCCTAGTGAGGATGAGGATACATATATTACGACAACGGAGATTTCGTTGCCACTTGCATCTCTAAGTGTTTTGACGGTAGCTAGAGATTCTGAAATAAAGTTCAATGGAGATTTGCAAACTTCAACAGAATGGGGCCTAGATGTCGTAGAAGCCGTAGCAGAAAAGTCAAGTACCAGCTGTGTCCCAAGTAACCAGCAGAGTGGTGACTACCAGGAGGGCTTAGGTTGTGCTGAGATTGAAGTTTCTGCAGAGGCTGATGAATACGATGTCAAAGGAGATGTAGGTCTGCATCTGAATGCGATGTCAGAGAGATCATATCTAGCTGCACAGGAGACTTCACCGCTTCCACTCCCAAGAGATACCATTGAGATAGAAGCACTAACGCTCACAGAAGATGTTAAGGCTTCACCAGAGTTGGCCACAAGTATTTTAGAATTCAACAAAGAAAATCCTAGTAGCAGCTTCTCCCCAAGTAATGGACAGATTGATTGCTCCTTTGAAGCTTCAGGTTGTTCAGCACTTGAGTTGGCTGCAGAGGTTGAGATTCTGAGCCTTGGTCGGGATGTCAGTGGAGAAACTAAGTGTGCCGCAAAGCAATTTATGGAAGTACCTGCCGAATCACTAACTAACGCTGAAATTCAGAGTCACGAAGACAATGAAGAAACTGAGATCTCAAGGCAACTTTTTGAAGTATCTTCCAGTTTCATCTCTCAAGTTGAGCCAACTTTAGGAATATTAACTGAAGAAGCCCGAAGCCTCGTAGGTTCTGATTTCCAGATTGAAGTGGCCATAGAGACTGGAATTGAGAACTTACATAATGAAGTGGATCCTGCAGGGAGTTGCTTGTGCTTTTATGAAGACGTTGAACAGCTTGGTTCACAATGTTCCGTGGCACTAGCAAATCTGAAACCCGAAACACAAAAGTTAATTGGCTCCGAGAGATCTGAAGACTCTTACAACCTAAGCGACAAAGGGAAGGAAGGAAATACTGATAAGGAGGTTCCAGATCCTTCAACCTTGGCTGCCGAAACATTTGAGGATGCAGAACTGATTGAAGAATTGCCTTCTTATTATACTGAGAGTCAAGAACACCAGACCCAGCAACCCCGTGATGTTAGAGATGATGAACTGTCTGAGATAGATAGCTCTAAAAGGGGAAAGACCGCCTCTGTTTCATTACTTGAAGCCGCATGTTGTTCTGCATTTGGATTGGCTGCAGAGGTTGAGATTCTGAGCCTTCATCAAGAAGTTAGTGGAGAAACTGGGTTTGTCACAAAGAAAGTTATGGAAGCATCTGCCGAAACACTAACTAAAACTGAAATTCAGAGTCACGAAGACACAGGAGAAACTGAGGTATTGAGGCAAGGTTTTGCTGCATCTCCCAATTTT
Source organism: Biscutella laevigata subsp. laevigata (assembly GCA_900406315.1). Taxonomy (NCBI): domain Eukaryota; kingdom Viridiplantae; phylum Streptophyta; class Magnoliopsida; order Brassicales; family Brassicaceae; genus Biscutella; species Biscutella laevigata. Next base: position 9,865 of record OVAU01001272.1, read on the forward strand.
TTCCCTCAAACTGAGCCAACTTTAACTAGAGACGTTCGAGGCCTCTTTGGTTCTGAAATGGCCATAGAGACCGATAATGAGAACCAGCATCATAAAAGGAATGAAGAAACTAAGATCAGTTCAAGCCAAGCCAGTACAGTATCTCATTGTTTGTTCACTGGTAATGAACGTCTTTCAAGAATCAATAAAGAAGATATCCAAAGTCTATACTCGAGTTGGCAACCACTTCCCGAGAGTGTAGTCGGGGCTCCATATGAGATCTGGAATGAAGTGAATCCTGCAGAAGATCAGAATAAAAAATCAGGAATGTGCAAAGAGAGTGAAAAAATATTTGATGGAGCGAGTAGCTCATGCCTTTCTGAGGACCTTCAAGAGGGTGGTATACAAGGTTTATTGTCGACACCAATTCAGAGACCTGAAATAGAATTGGCAATTGGCCTTGACAGATCTGAAGAATCTTACTGCCAAAGCGAACTAGAGAGTGAAGAGTGTACTCATAAGGAGATTCCAATTCCTTCAACCTTGTCTGCAGAAACATTTGAGGATACAAAAGCGATTGAAGAACTGCCTTCTGATCCTACTGGAAGTCAAGAAAACAAGACCCCTCAAACACATGGTGCTGGAGATGATATACTGTCTGAGATGGATAGCTCCGCGATGAGATTGAACACATGCAACATTTGGTCTAGAAGGGGAAAAACTGCTTCTATTCTTCAGCTACGGACCAACAAGAGCGAGGGAAAGCAAAAACAAATTGGGAATCAACCAAAAGCCCAGTTGCATAGAAAACAGGCTCTAAGTGACAAGTCTATTTCTCATGTTGCAGAGGAACTGGAAACAGAGATTTTCACTCCTGACAAAGAGAATCTCACCCCAAGATCTCATATGATGAAAAGATTACAAGAGATTGGTGACATAAGAGATAGCAGGAGCTCTTCAAAGCTTTCAGTCAAATCATCATCGTCAAAGATTCCTTCTAGAATTGATACTGTTACTTCAGAAGCATTCACAGAACCAGAAATATTTACCCCAGATAAGGAGAATCTTACCCCAAACTCTCATATGCTAAAACGTTTGCAAGCTGTTGGTGAGATTAAGGAAAGAAACGGCTCCTCCTCTAAACCAACACGTAAACTGTTCTTTGATATTCATGTGGAAGAAAACGCGATGGTGGAACATAAACCAGAACTACACGGTATGAGGAGCAAACCAAAGGTTAAGAAGCACGAGCCTGTGGCTCTGAAGAAGAAAGCTGAACGGACGCCTTTTCAACCTCTACTTGAAAATTCTTCGTCCCAAAACCAATCATACACCGGGGCTTCTTTCACTGCATCAGCAAGAAACAACATTTCTAGGGGCATTCGTTCTTCGTCTGTAAGTCCTAATTAATCTGATTATTTTTTATTCTTTGTGGAGTGCTTTATATCAACCATTAGCTCCACTGGGTTTTACAGAACCTTTCTGATGCAAAGAACAAGATGAAGTGGACCATTGTGTTGGACACTTCTTCACTCCTTGACAAGGAGTCTAGGAAACAACTGCATTTACTACAAGGTCTCAAGGGGACACATCTGGTCGTACCAAGAACAGGTAATAACCCTATAAACCTTCAAATGGTTTATTCTATCCTACAACGATAACAAATTCTATCTTCACCTAAAGCTCTAAACACAGACCATAAAATCATTTACTTCTTCTATATGAAAGGCTGCTGATGAATCTAAATATACAAAATCTGGATGAATTTCTCTGTGGTAATATAAGTTCTAGTTTAATATCAGGATGCCAAAACCCCAGATAATATGCGTATGTGGCTGACTTTTTCCTTAATCACCCAACTCATGATTTACTGAATGATTAATGACTTTTGACAATCTTTTAGCATCGCTCACCTTTGGTTTCCATATTGTTTCAGTATTAAGGGAACTAAACGAGACGAAGAACAGTCGCAGTCTTCTCTTTAGAAGAAGAACAGAGGTTGCTTCTTCAGCTCTGGATTGGATCGAAGAGTGTAAGGTTAATACCAAATGGTGGATTCAAATCCAAAGCCAATCGGAAGAAACCAAAGCAACTGCACCAACCCCACCAGTCACTCCTCAATCAACATTCTCGTTGTCACTTAACTGGAACAATAACAATGCACAAGACAATGATTCTCCAACATCAGAAGATCAAGTTCTCGAATGTGCACTTCTTTATCGAAACCGTAACATGGACGAAAAACTCGTGCTTCTTAGCAACGATGTAGCTCTCAAGATCAAAGCCATGAAAGAGGTAATTTAATACAAGATTGTGTATGGTACGTAAATATGTTATTTAACTCTTTTTTGGTTTATGGGATTTAGGGTGTGATTTGCGAGACGGCACATGAGTTCTACGAGAGTTTGGTGAATCCGTTCTCGGAGAGGTTTATGTGGAGAGAAAGCTTACCGATAGGACGAACTTGGAGTCATCTAGACGACGTCGTGTTGAAAGAAAGGTACAACAACAAGTCAGCGTATAATGGAGGAGGAAGAAGAGGAGAGATCGGTGTAGCAGCTAAAGGCTTGAAGCTCATTTTGCTTCATAACTCTCACTATTGTAAGAGATAAATCCCAAGATCATGCTCAAGAAGAAAAGCCTAGTGTCTAGGGTTTTCTATGTTTCCTATAAATGTGATATTGAGACACAAACTCTCGTAACCTTTTCTTCTATGAATGAAAAACTGAAATTTCTTTGATTTATGTGTTCTTTCATTTTGCGCAATAAAGCTCTTTTATGAGCTATTTCATTTCTGTTTTACAAATGTCTTCAACTATGACCACATAACTTTTCATCATCCATCCACATTTCCAATGATGATGATGCATCTCTCTGCATCATCATAGTTGTTCCTTCTTTCCAATTACTTAGTCAAAATCAAACCAACTCGCTTTACATGGCTTTAGAAATAATGAGACAATCAATATTATTATGACTTCTTTGTTACTATGGTACTAGACTTGTTTTTCCAAACCAAACCAAACCGGTTTTCTCAGTTTTTGATTTTAAATTGGGTTGGGAAGGATCAAACAAGTCAAACCAAATTTCTTTTTTTTTGGTAAATGGTGAATATTTATGCCAGTTTTAGTTTTTGACAGAAATACAACGAGAACAAAGAAGAAAATGAGACAAAAGAATTACAGAAATTAAACTAAACCGAAGCCCAACCCAATCCCCAAAAACATAGCCCAAAAACAGAAGCCTAAGGCCCAAAACCGGCCCAAAATCCAAAGCCTAACAAAGGCCCAAACTAAACCCTAACCCAAACTAAGGTCCAAGCCCAGAGCTCGAAAACCCTTACCCTAGCCTAAACCTAAGACGCCGCCGCGCCACTGGTTCCGCCGCCGACGAGCTGCCGAGAGAGATGCTTCACCACGGGTAGTCGCTGGTGAATCGGGCCGCCTTTCCGTCGTGGAACTGAAGCTACAAACTTAGCCGAACTAAAACCGGTGAAGAACCAAGCCTCCGTTGAAGAAGAATTCTCGTTCTCCGCCACGCGAATAGGACCCTCCCGGCGCGGCGGAGGCAGAGAAGTTCAACTTGCCGCAAGCTTGGAAACATCATCGGAAGAGAGAGAACTTCCAAAGCTGAACCACGCTGGCCACCATCTACCGCCGGACGCGCCTAGTGCACTGTCTGCCAAGGAAGCGTCTCCGAAGGCGGAGAGGGAAGAAGGACTCCCTTGATGGAACTAGAAACAACGGGGGAGCAGAGCGCAGTTCGCCTGTATCCCTGGCGGAGAACGCGGCAAGAACCGAGGACAGAGGAGCTACAGGCCGGATCGGACACATGCAGAACCTAGGCTTCACTCCTCTGTGAGAAGCTTCAACGCCGCCGAGACCGAAAGGAGAGGAAACTAGGCCATCGGAATAGATTGGGCGGGAGAGGGTGGCAGATCTGCACCGCGGAGCACGAGACCGTGCTCAGAAGACGGAGGGGAGGAGTTTCCACCTTTGCTCTCGCCGGCGCACTCAAGATCTAGAAGAAACGAGAGAGAAAGCGAGTAAAGAGAGAAAAGGAAGAGAGTGGGAGCGAGTTTAAATCTTCCTTCTATAATACTTCAGTCAAACCAAATTTGCAGACTAATAGGGGATCATCACTCCATGAAATTAGAATATTGATTAAATGGCTAATGCTTTAAACTAGGAAAGACCATACAATTTGCAAAACGTGTTATTGTTATGTTATGGTAGAGTAATGATTATTCAAAACATAAAAAGGGATGCTTGCTTATGATAAGTTTATAAATTAAATATATAATCATGGTTGAATTTTCTATTATGCCACTTCTTACACATACTCCACCCATGATGGCTCCATATATTTGCCACACGTTTTAGTTTGTGACTTTGTAGTCTCACTTGTAAACGAATAAAAAAGTCTTTGGTATATCAGTTAATGGTAACAAAATTATAACCAAGTTTTCTTTTATTTTGAAATAAACAAACATAGGTTCCCTAACATTTGATTATGAAATATACCACAGTAAATAAACTAATAAAGTAACTTCTCTAGGATCTTGTGGTGGTCGAGTGATAAAGGAACGACTAAAAAATGTCTATCACATTCCGAAATTTAATTATTTTGATGCACAAAACTATAACACATCTAAACATTTATTCATGTCTTTGCTTATGGCTCATCTAAATATTCGGAGAGAAAGTTTATCCATAAATTACATTTATCCAGAAAATTAATTGGATCTGAAGAGCATAAGATTTAACCTCATAATTACAAACAAGAAATATAAAAATAAAGCAACTTACTTTACTTCATTTATTTTAACTGTTTTAGTGTTTTAAAAAATTGTAGTTTGCTAGTTAATTCTAGGCCTGGATATTCGGGTACCTGAATCGGGTTCGAGTAAAGCCCATCAGGTTAAAAGTTTTTTGCCATGAGACATTGACCCATTCGGTTTATATATAAATTTTGGGTCGCGTTTGGGTTAGTTTTTGCCTTGTGAATGAAACCCGAAATTTTTTCGGGTTGGTTCGGGACTCGAATAATCTCGGGTTTTAACCCGAAAACCCGAATAATTTTGGGTTTTTACCCGAAAACCCGAAATAAATTGTATTAGAAAAATATTAAAACATACTCGAAATACTAATAAATCTCAAAATTTAAACTACTTTCATTAGAAAAATATCATGAAGTACAAAAACATACAATTGAGAATAATACATCTAAAGTAAATTAAATATCTTAAGTTTAAATACTGAACAATAAAATTTATATCACAGTTTTAAAAATACTTAAAAATATTGAATATTTATGTTTAAGTTTGGGTTTTCGGGTATCCATTTAGGTTTTGGGTAAACCCATTCGGACTTCGGGTATTAAAAACCTTCGGATTATAGTCCATTTGGGTTTAAAATAAACTTCGGTTCGGATTCGGTTCAATTTTTTCGGATCAAGTTTAGGTTATTTTTCAGGTTCGAATTTTTTGCTTAAAAGAATTTGGAAGTGGAAGTGGTATATTTGATTGTGAGATTAAGGATGTTAACAAAATGAATATAAATGGTTACTTTCCACTTTTGTCTAATGTTGTAAGGGCATCTCCAAAGGTAATACCTCAAATTTGAGGTATCACATA
>OVAU01001273.1:0-15475 GCA_900406315.1 Biscutella laevigata subsp. laevigata
TACAATTGATATAATTGCTTTACTTTATGTTTCTTGTCTAGAATTGTTGGTGACACTTACAATCTCTATTGCTTAGAGTTTTCAGATTCTCTATAGGCTGTTTACCTAGTGAAACCCCCCGTTTTGGTTCGACATTCATACCCATCTTGCTCCCATAATACCTAAATTGCATTCCACCCAAGAAGGAAGCTTACTCTGCTTTACTAATCATATAGTAAAGTGGGGTAACAAAAATCCTTCTCACCATTGGTGTCTGTGCGAGGCGGAGGTCCTCGAGTTCGAGGTGGTGGTTGTCCTCGGGTTCGCGCATGCGGAGGGCCTCGGGTTCGCGGAGGCGGTGGTCCTCATGTTCGAGGAGGCAATGTTCCTCCGATTCGAGGATTAGGTCGTCGGGATAGAAGCAACGACGGTGGTCCTCTATGTGGCCTTGACGGAATCGATGGCGATGACGAAATCGGTGGCAAGGAAATCTACGATTTCGTTTAATTGATTTTGTCCAGTTTAGGTTCGAATTTTGTCCGGTTATTGCAGATTTGTCAATTGAGTGTGGTTTGGTGCAATTGAGTGTGGTTTTGTGCAATTGAGTCTGGTTTGGTGCAATTGAGTCTGATTTGGTGCAATTGAGTCTGGTTTGTTGCAATTGAGTTTGATTTTGGTCTGGTTTGGTGCAATTGAATTCGATTTTGGTCTGGTTTTTCAATTGAGTTCGATTTTTGTTTGGTTTGGTGCAATTGAGTTTGATTTTGGTCTGATTTAGTTCAATTGGGTTCAATTTTGGTCAGATCAGTTTTGATATCGCTTTATTTGGCTCGCTTTTGGTTGATTAGTTCTATTTAGCTCAATTTGAATTCGATTTTGGTCTGATTTAGTTCAATTTTTGTAGGTGAGGTCGACTCACTTCCGGTGCAGTTTGATGTTTCTGACGTCAAGTCAACTCCAGTGGAGGTTGAGTCAGTTTTGGTGGTGTTGACTGCTCCTGATGATGGTGTTGATGGAGAATATGATGGGGATGATGATGGTCTTGATGGCGCTGATGATGGTGTTGATGGAGCTGATGATGGGGTTGATGATAGTGTTGATGGAGCGGATGATCTTCCCATCATTATTGGAGAAGATGGTGGTGTTGATACAACTGAAGAAGTGTGCCGTGATTTGGTTGAAGTCTTTGGTGAAGAATCTGACTTCGAGGAAGACAATGAAGATAGTGAGGAAAGACAGCTAAAGCGCAAAGAAAGTGAGGATCTTGATGAGCTGCTTGCGTTGGGAAAGATATTCATTACTCCTGAAGATTTCAAGCTTGCGGTCTTGATGTATTCTCTCAAGACCCGTTATGATGTGAAGTTGTATAAGTTAGAGGATACTAAGGTTGGTGCAAAATGTAAAGACAGTGATGAGAAGTGTTAGTGGAGAATGTACTGATCCTACGAGAAGAGGAAGCATAAGATGCAGATAAAGGTCTTTGTTAATGACCATATTTGTGTGCGATCGGGTTACTCAAACATGTTGAAGGTATCAACAATTGCGTGGTTATTTTCAGAAAGGTTGAGAGTGATCCGAAGATGACAAGGAAATAGATCGCTATGGAGATTAAGAGGGAATATAATTTGGTTGTATCTCATTCCCAATGTGGGAGGTAAAGACAAAGTTCTTAAGAGAACGTGAGGCAAGCCATGAAGACCATTTTTCTCGGGTGTGGGATTATCAAGTCGAGGTTTGTTGTAGCAATGCCAACAAGATATTCGAGATCGAGACCATTACGGGGCCAACTATTAGGAGCAAGCAAAGGTTTTTCAGGTGCCACATTTGTTTTAGTTCACAACGAGAGTCATGGAAGAAGACGTGTAGGCCCATCATAGGCTTAGATGGTGCTTTCCTAAAATGGGACATAAAGGGATACTCGTGACAAAGAGTTGGAACGTCTGTTCTGGAAGATAGCACGAAGTTACACTCTAGGAGAGTATGTGGAACATATGGAAACACTGGGAAGGTTTAATTCTAATGCTCTAGCTTCCCTGCAAAGGATGAATCCGTCAACTTGGTCTAGAGTTTTCTTCAGGTTAGGTTCTTTCTACAACGACAATTTCAACAATTTGAGTGAGGTTTTTAGCAGAACCATTCGTGAAGCAAGGAGAAAGCCTTTACTAGTCATGTTAGAGGAAATTAGGCGTCAGTGTATGGTTCGAAATGCAAAGCGGTCAATTATTGCAGGCAGATTGAAAACAAGGTTCACAAGGAGAGCTCATGAGGAGATAGAGAATATGATAGAAGGGGCACATCATTGCATCATATACATGGCTCGAAATGATTTGTTTGAGGTTGAGCTGAAAGGAGTCGGTTACTGTGTGGATATGAACGCCCAAACTTGCAGTTGTAGGAAGTGGCAAATGGTTGGTATCCCTTGTGTTTATGCTGCAAGTGTAATAATAGGAAAGAAGCAAAATGTTGATGATTAGGTTAGTGCCTACTACTCAAAAGAAATGTGGGAAGAGAGTTACAAGAAAGGAATTAGACCTGTCAAAGGCAAGAAATTTTGGTGTAGACTAAAAAGGTTACATGTTTTACCTCCACCATGGAGGAATGGAAATCCCGGTAGGTCGGACAACCATGCAAGGAGGAGAGGAAGAAACGAGTTATCATCAAGTCCGACAAAATATCTTAGGCAAACCGAGTTATGACTGCCATGAAGAAGGTCATAACAATACCGGTTATAAGAATGCCACTGTCCAGCCTCCTCTAAAGAAGCAAAGAGGTCGACCAAAAAAGTATCAGGTTAAAACCGATTCTGTTATATTTTTGTTTGATATCTCTTTGATATCTATTTATAATTTAGATTTATTTCCAGTGGTTTGAACTTGTTTGAATTATGCTTTAACGTTTATATAGGTTTGCATGATTGGTTTTGATTGGTTTGAATTGTACGTACATGATTGGTTTTGATTGCTTTGAATTGTACGCTCATATTTGCATGATTGGTTTTGATTCGTTTGCATTCTGTTTGTATTTTGCATGATTTTCCACTGTTTGCATGGTTTGCATGCCTCTGTTTCATGATTTTGCATTACATGTTTTTATTGTGGTTATGATTATGCTTTTACAAGCACAACATGATTTGCACAACATGATATACTTCTGACACCATGATCGGTTTCAGGTAGAATCACAAGCACAAGGAGGCTCACAAGCGCGAGAAGGCTCACAAGCACGAGGAGATTCACAAACACAAAAAGTCTCTCAATCACAAGAATCAGAAGCACCAAGACAAGCATAATAATAAGGAGCACAAAGACAAACACAATATTTTGAAGATTTATGATCACAAGATTGGAGATCATGGTTTGAATGCTCAAGATAGATCGAATAATCATGGAGATACAGTTCAGTTTATGTTTTCTTATGACAATGTCTATGACTATTTATGTTTATGCCTAATGTGCAAATTGGGTTTGTTTTGGATGTATGACTCTTTAAAAATGAATGCATGACTCTGTTTTTTAAGTCTTATATTATGACTGTTTTTTTCTATAAGACACTAGCATTTAACATTTGAGCGTCTGATTTTTATGTTTTAAAACGACGACATTTTATATAACGTGAACAGTAAACGAAGATTAAACACTGGTAAATATGGTTGTTAACTGATTTAACGTTGTATATAATTCGGAGAAGTCAACTAAAGTTCGGGTTTTAAATAGAACGTCAAAATAAGTACGAGATTTAAATGGGTTATTGCATATTTCGTGGGTAAAATAGAGCAAACAGACAAATTTGAGGTTTTTTCGAGATTTTTCCCAATTAAAATTATATCCTTTAATTTATGGGTTATCAAAATAAAATAATGTTGAAATCATGGAAAGAAATAATATAAAATTGGATCTTAAATGAATTGAAAAAGGATAATTATTAATTGATAAAATAGGTTATTCGTATCTGAATTTTAATAATTAGCTTATAAAAGGATTAGAAGCTATAAAAATCTTTGATAAATAAATCAACCGAAAACAAACTGAATTTTGGAAAATAATTGATAAAATATTACAAATGTACAAAAAAATAAATCTTTTTATATATTAAAAGAGAAATTATTAGAGGCTACATGCCAAGCTCACCATTTTTTCACATTTTTTTTGTTTAAAAAATTAACATCCTAAATTTATTGTCAAACATATTTATATTTAATTATTATTATTATTCTTATTATCAAATAATATATTCTCTTAAAAAATTATTAAAATTTGAATAATACTTTACTACACAACCCAATAACACTATATTTTAAAATATATCAGAATCCAATAGAATTTTGGATTGAATAGCACATGTAAAGTATATATGTTTAAAATCTCAATATATATATATATATATATATTCTTTTTAAATTAGCGATATTTTTTTTAAAAGACCATGGTTAATATCAATTCAGTTTTTGTTTTTTCGGGTTGAGGCTTAGAGGATCCATTTGGTTATTTTTGTTTTTCGGTTGGGGTTCAGTTCAGATTCTTTCAGGTTCGGTTCGAGTTTGAATATCCGTAAAATATACTAAATATATATAAATTTATATTAAAAATTTAAAAATATATTAAACATTGAAAAATTATAATAAATATTCAAATTCTTCTAATAAATAAACATAAAATTAAAATAAAACATTAAAAGTATATTGCATATCTAAAATTTTAATATTAAACATTAAAAATATATCAAGTATTTTAAAAATACTAATAAATATTCAATATTAGGCTTATGTTCATATATTTCGAGTATCCAATTTTTTTCGATTCAGTTTAGATTTGGTTATTTGGATAGTGAAATTTACTATTCATTTGAGTTTTTTCCGGTTTCAGTTCAGGTTTGATTTTTTTTTTGTTCGGTTTCATTTAAGTTTTTGGTTTTAATTTATTTACCTAGACCTATGAGAAAAGAAATGGGAGAACTAAGAGGAGAAATTATTTGTCGGGTGCATTTAGTTCTGCCGGTAGTGAATTGATCAAGCAGTTTGACACCTCCCAGATTCGACCCGCGCCTGCTCCTTTTGGGTGGAGTTTGTAAGGGAATAAGTCCCATTCTGGCCCAAAATTACGAAAAAAAAAGAGGAGAAATTATTTAATAAAATTCGAAAGAGATTGAAAGAAGAAATCGTTCGGGACAATTCTTTCCGATTTCGTATTTTGGACCTGTGAGATTTTGGGTCCAACCCAATAAAAGCCAATTTCAACGTGGCAGTTCAGGTATTACCCCTTACTCGCCCTTAGGGTTTTCTCTTTGCTTTTTAACTCCTCTCTAAACATAACCCTCCGCCATCGTTCTGTCACTCTAAACAAAAAATCCTCCGCTTACAAAATCTGAAGCTTTGCATTCTCAATCTGGTATTGCCAACTTTTATTATCTGGTATGTGTTTTGTTCTTCTTTGCCTGTAAATCTTTTTTTTTATTATTTCTTTAAACTGCTGTAAATTTGTTCCTATTGTAGATCTCATTTTGGTTTTGTCAGATCTATTTTCAATAACTTCTTTTGAAACAGTTTTGTAGTTTTAAAATGAATTGTCAGTATAAATCTTTGATCTAATACATTATTGATCATCAAGTAAACTTGTTCTTTGAAATCTTTCCTTTAGTTTTTGGAAGAATTATCAATTAGTATTAGAACAAAGTTTTATACCGATAATTCATTTTAATAAATTAAGTTAGTTTTTAAAAGTGTATTATGAAATTTGTAAATATATTTCTTATTTGATATATGTTTATATTAAATATCTTTATTTTGACTTTTAAAATGTTTTATAGAAATTATGATCATTACAAAGTAATTCACCCATATATTAAACTTATTTTGTAAGAATATTGAATACATAATACGTAAAATAGTTCACAAATTGATAAACAATGATCTATTCTACAAGGGTATTATTCTTAAGAATAGATCACTGGCCCACAAGTGGAGGAATTGAAATCCACAACAAATATCCACTCACTTTGGAAGTGAAAATCTTTAGTTGTGGTATTTAGTTATAAGTTTTGATCTTATTTTTGACTAGTAAAGATCATTTTAAGTTCCTCTTTCCTTCTCCTTTTCAAAAAAAATTTTTTGTTTCTCAGGCAATTCTATTATAGATTTTCATTTCAATCCTCTTCTTAGTGCAATTTTAAATGTGCAGTTCATTTTGGTCAAAAATGACTCAAATCAATCTACCATTCAAAGTTGGTCAAATCATCGAGACGAGATCCTTTGAATTAGGATATCGTGGAGCTTGGTTTCGATGTAAGGTAATGCGACTATCAATGTAGTATCTAAACTCTATAAAAGAAATTACTTAGAATACCTCATTTAGCAAGATAACGAGGTTAATACTTTTATGATGAACCAATATAGGATTTAAAAACCTAGCTTAATTCAATTAGTTAAACACATGATTCAACAAGTATGTTAGTCGTTATCCTTTTGACATTACTCGATACCAGATCAACATTTCGATTTCCCGTGTGAGCATTTGCTCATTTCCTTTGAAAGTGTTTATGCTAGTAGGCTAAGAGTAACGACCCGTTCCCTTGGGCCGCTACTTCGATCCCACCAAACTCATTAGTATGATATTGCCCGCTTTGGGCCTCACAGACCCGCACGGTTTTGTTATTGGGCTCCTTCCCAAAATGCGTCATATTAATTGGTTTGGTCTTCCTTATATATATCAGACATTCTCTGGCTAAACTTCCAATGTGGGATATTTGAGACCACACTTGGGTCTCACACTAAGCCTTTGTGGCCCTTGATAAAAAAACGCAAGATTCAAATTTTTTGTCTCAACTTAATCTCCCTCCACTTAAAAATAAAGATACATTCAAAGATTTTTCCTAACTGCCTCCAACTTTGCCTTTAACATTCCTTCTAATTTAAAATCGACGTACATAGAGACAATTTGTTTTGATGAAAGAGCTCTTTACGTATTTTTATTGGCCAATCTCATCCAAGGTCTAAGACCATCTCCAATAATAAGTATCTAAAAATGAGTATCTTATCAATAAATTATTATTATTATTTTTATAATTAAGATTTTTATTTAATTTAAAAATGGTGGAATAAAATAACCAATACTAGAGGGACAAGTGGCTAGAACTCCTATAAGTGAGTATCTAAAATCTCTCTTTTAAGAATCGATCCTCACTTTCTCTCTCATATTTTGATTTTTTTAAATTTTTTTTAATGATAAGAAACTCTCTAGATCCTCTAGTTGAGATGCTCTAACCATCTTGTGGCTCTCACTAACCTTAGTTTACGTACTTTTTAAGCAACAATTCATAATTTGTGACCTGTTAGATTTGAATCCTGATGATAATACAATGACCACATTAGCGCAAACCATAAACTATATGCCACAATTTTAACATCTTTTACAATTTTACAAACTTGAGGGTGATGATTGTAAAGTGAGATCCAAAGGCCATAGATGGAATATGTGAGGAAAAGCGGCATTGGAGATGCATATGTTAGTTAACCAAAACATGTGAATCCATATAGTAAGTGCATAAACCTCTAAAATCTAATCCAATACCAAAATCCCTTGGTTGGTTTGGCTGATTTATTTTGTTGTTGTTGGGTCTTGAAACAAGAGATTCTACTTGTTGTTTCAATTAGGTGGTTCTTGAGGTTTTTGGTGTTCTACATAGCCTACACCATAGGTTTAATGTTATGTCTATATATTCTTGCTTGATTTGTTTAATTGCAATTTTTTTTTCCAATTGCAATGTTTAATGTAATAGTTTTTTTTTCCTTACATTTATGCTCAGATTTGGACATCTGAAGCATAACGTTTTGTTGCTATGGCCCATGAGGTGGCCCATTGGAATGGATATCAACGGGTCACCCACAATAAAAAAAATTAGGTCTGCTCCCATGCTATTATAATAGTGTAAGCTTTACTAACACCCAAAAGCTAACTTAAGAGTGGTTAATCCATAATCTTCCACTTAGTCCAAATAAATAACTCTCATCCAGCAATCAAAGAGCCATATTGATACCTCTAAGACACAAGTACTCTTGCTTATCCATGCAACTAATGCCTCATTATGAATGCACATCATTTCACAAGTCTCATCTAAACGAGCAAACTAACATGCCTTACATAAAAAAACATTAGTGAGTAGGAAGATAAGCAAACATTAAGTCCAAATCAAGACAACATCAATTTTCTATGTAGAAGCAATCTTAACATTGCCATATTGGAGGTGTGTTGTCTGAAAAATAAACAATTTGCAGTATTGTTAATAAATCTTTGTGTTTTAAAATGATTTTCTAGATATTAAGTATTGTCAAGGAAAGAAAGGAACTGGTCTATCATCTGAAGTATCTTGACTATCCAGATGAAGGTGAGTTCTATCTTCCATTGTACATTTTAATATACTGTAGCTATATCATATTAGCTTGACAAGATTTTGTAATGGCTATGTCTAAATACAGTTTCTGGAGTTTTGTATGTTTTAGGGATACATAAAACAAAAGTTTTTCAAACCCCTCAAGTTGGAACAGAAAAGTGGTTAATGGTTCGACCTGCATATCCTCCAATTTATCATTCAAGTGAAGGTGGTAGAATCAAGCGCGACTTAGAACCTGCTCTAGTCGTTCATGATTCTTGGAAAGTAGGAGATTTAGTTGATTGGAAATATGATGATTGTTACTGGTCTGGAAAGATTTTGGAAGTGCAGAAAAATGAAGCCTTACAGGTACATAACAGGTTGATATTACAGGGTTTTGTTTTTGTTGGTAAGTTTTCTAAAGTATACAAAAAAGGTATTAAAGAGTGGTAGGAATGCTAGGAATGTATTCAAGTATGTGATATGTATTAGAGGGGGATCATTATATGGAATATTTACCCTATTTCCTTCATTGTTCAGAGACTAAATTATATTGCCAATCTGTTTTACAGGTTGAACTGTTTCCTCCACCAATTGGTGAAGGATGTATTTATAAAGCTTTGAGCAAAGACTTGCGCCCATCGTTGGAATGGTCGCTTGAAGATGGATGGAAATTGCCTTTTGTGGTTAGTTTGTATTTCTTCTATGTGATTTTGATTTTTCTCTAAGATAAGTAGCACAACTTCAAGTTATCAATACTGAGATCTTAAAAGAAAGTCGCATAGTCTTTTTTTTTGTGTGAAATATGTATAGCAATATGCTGGGACTAAACCGGTATGATAATAAGGCGATCGCACTAACACAAACCACTAGACTATGTAACCTGATTTCTTATTAGTCTATTTGGTTAGTTCANGTGTGAAATATGTATAGCAATATGCTGGGACTAAACCGGTATGATAATAAGGCGATCGCACTAACACAAACCACTATGTAACCTGATTTCTTATTAGTCTATTTGGTTAGTTCACATTATTGGTTTAACTTTTGATAGACTAAAACATTTATGGTTCTTAAATATGAATAGTTTTAAGCTTACTGTTTTGGACTTTGGTATCCGTATGTTGCATGGTTGCTTATTTCATTTGGGTTTGCAGGATAACCAAAAAGGCCAATGTGCCAAGCTCATAAAACAAAAGAATGAAGGTTAGATTTTTCTTTTGATATGAAAAGGGATTCTTCAAGCGTTATATAACTAGTACCTAACTCTTTGACTTACTGTTATGGTAATAGATCAAGTAGCTGCACATGTTAGCCAAACTGGAAACAAGCAAACAGAGAGAGCAACACAGAAACTGGTAGACAAGCAAACAGAGAGAGCAACACAGAAAACGGTAGACAAGCAAACAGAAAGAGTCGCACAGAAATTGACTGGAGATGGAGAACTTAGATTAAATATTATGGAATCAGATGATATTGAAGCTCCTATGTATGACTTGGCAGAGTATGTTGTTCGCCTTGAGTGGCTAAAACGCATGTTACATCCAAAAGGAGAAGATTCATATTGGAAATTTGAAGATTACATCCCGAATGTGAATCCATAATGGTGGGTTTTAGTGTTTACATAAACGTCACTAGGGTTTGGTACTAATGGAGCTAGTACATAGAATTGGAAGTATATAGAGTATCTTGTTTTGTGTGTATCTCTAACTTATCTAATTTTTTTGGTTTAAATTTGTCAGGTCTTGGAGATTTCCGTAGGCAATGACCTGAAATCTCCAGAAGATGAAGTTTCTTGATAGTGAATAGTAATGAAGAGTCGATGAGTAAAAGGGCAAAGGTACGTAAGTGAGAGTAACCTAGGAAGATATGAAGTAAATGAGTTTTGGCACTAAAAAAAAAGATGTCATTATGTTAGGTTTGTATATATTTCTTTAAAACTCTTGAATGCATCGAAATTAATTTCAGATTTTGTAAATAATTTATGATCTTAGTTGGAAACGAATGCGTTTATTGAATCTTTTGATTAAAATGCTTGCCTATCTTCCTGTTTACCAATAGATCAAGCGAAATTTTGGACGCTTGTTTCTTTAATTATCTAATAGTGCATTATTGTACTATTTTGAGCTCAAAAAGAATTGTTTGGTCTTATTCCATTCTCATGGTGCATTAGAATCCAAAGCCACACGACCTAAATTACCGGATGTGATTGAGATTCACTTATATGGTGGTGAGACTAGCATTATCATGAGACATAATCGATATGATCACAATAAAGAGTCTATAAGAGAAGTCTAGTGATGAATTTTTGCCACTATGTAAAGTTCTTCTTAATTGTCCTCTCAACAAATCGTTCGAGTATTCTTATGAGATTTTGCCCCTATGAGATATCCCTTGATAAATGACTACGAGATCAAACACTAGCCACGTATATCACACTGGTTTAGAGGAGACTCTAAGCCAACATTCTTTTAAATTGATCCTATTATGTCTAATCATGTCTTCCCTAAAGGAAAATCCCTATACACAATTACCACCACTCACACATGAATACTATTGAGGTAGACATTTGTGGTAGGGTTAATAAACAAGAAAGGAAACAATTTATTACAACAAGTAAAAGGGTAGCTAGGTGTAGAAAAGCCACATATTAAGATAGATTCAAGGAAGCTTGACTTAACACTTGAATCAACCCTATAGAACTTCTAACAACCGAACTAAACCTTAAGACACTTGAGGTTTTCATGAAAACAAAGCTAAAAATAGAAGCAAGTAGCAAGAACTCGTGAGACTAGCCTTGGAAGACTAAACCTATCCTTAGAAGTAAACCGGCTAAGCGTGACAAATAGTGAGTTTTTTGCTCTTCTCTTGCCCTAGACCGCAACCTACTCTTCCAGAACAAGCTAGAACTCTATGGCTTGAGTTACACACGAGAGAGACAGGGAGAGATGAAAGAAGATAAGTTTTATTGCTAGGGAAAGGAGAAAACACTTTGGCAAAGGCCTTAAGTCGAACAACACATCAAGAAAAGAGTCAAACCCTTTTTGTCTCCACTCTAAAACGCTAAAATCTTGCATAACTGAGTGATGAGAGTATAATTTACCCTCATCTAACATATATTACTGATGCTTTTGGTGCCACTATTGACTTAATGTTTTTAATTTAGATGTTTCCATGGGTTTATAGGTTTTTGAGCAAAATGAGTAAGATGAGTGAAAAGCACTAAAACCATTAAAAAAAACAGACATGAGATGGAAGAACTCATAGGTTCCTAACCAGATACGACCACAATGAAATAATGAGCTTAAATCAAAGCTAGAGACATCTAGTTTCTACATAATTTTCCTCATGTCATTTGGAGCATTACTCAAAGAGATAACTCATTTCTTGCAAACGTTGTCGAAGGAAACGATCAATAAGCGGTGATGATTTAATTGTCTGAGCCTCTTCTAGATCAGAAAATGATGCAAACTCATTATGCACGTGAAGCACTTTGAGTTAGCTTTCCAAGTCTATTGATCATGCAACAATCCAAGTAGTATGACCCAAGAAAACTCACCTAAACTGCAAGCTTGTCATCGCATCACTTAAGCTCGGTCTACTCAAGATTTGGCCCACCAAATGGCCCGTCCTTGGAGCGCTTTGTTCTTGAAATTCTAGAAGAGTCTACCAAAAATAAAAATGGAAGACCCTAATCCTTGGCGCACACTCCTCAACATTCAATGACAACAATATTCTTCGAGCAACAAAAATAGAAAGTTTGTTCGATTTGCCATTTCTCCTAATGAGAGACCCTAGCTCACCTCCTCTACCTCCTAAACTATATATAAATATTTTTGTATTATGCTTTAAGAGAGATTTTAACAACATTAGATCAACTAGACTTAGTTTAAGGTTCTTGAGTGGAGACAAAGAGGATTTACCTCTTGTCTTAGTGTGCTCGAGATCCTTAAACTTTTCTTTTTTCCGGTTGTTTCTTTTTCATTCTTAAGCAATGAATCACCTTTTTCATATATATTCTCAGTGATCCTCGTGTGTAATTTCAAGCCTCAAGTTTCTCCCTTGTTCTTGAAGTTCTAGGTCGTGTTCTCGTGCAAGAGATAAGTCAAAAGTTTTCTCTTGTCACGCTTGAGCGGTTTAGACTTTAAAGTCGAGAGTTTCTAGGCTTGTCTCACAAGTTCTTGCTCTTTGTTTCTGTTTCTATTTTATTTTCATAAAAACCTCAAGCCTCTAGGGTTCTAGATTGGCTGTAAGGAGAGTCATAGGGTCGATTCAAGTGTTAAGCCAAACTTCCTTGAATCTATCTTGTGACCTCTCTACAACAAGATATTCCCTTGCTTGTTGTACAATCAGTTTTCTTTGCTTCCGGCTTGTTATTTTTATTGTTCTTAACCATACCACACATTCCTATCTTGATTTTTATAGTATTCATGTGTGATTAGTAGCTAGTTGGGACTAGGGATTTTTATTCAAGGAGAACATATCTAGACATGAGTAGAATCGGTTCAAAAGGGTGTTAGCTTAGAGTCTCCTCTCAACCAGCGTGATATGTCTACCTAGGGTTGATGATAAGAGTATAATTTATCCCCATCTAGCCTATATTAGTGATGGTTTTGGTGCCATTATTGACTTGACATTGTAGTTCTTAAGTTTTTTTTTCCTAAGTTAATAGAGTTTGAGCAAAAGGAGTGATACGAGTGGAAAAGCGCTAAAACCATCAAAACGAGCTAAGAATGGAAAAATTTACAAGTTCCTAACCACACACGACCATGGTAAGAGATTGAGCTTAAATCAAATCTATAGACGTCTTGTTTCCACATAATTGTTTCTCAAGTCATTTGGAGCATTACTAAGAGATATCACATTTCTTGCAAACGTTATTGAAGGGACCGATCAATGGCCGGTGGAGATTGAATTGTTCGAGCCACCTCCAAACCAGAACATGATGCGATCTCATTATGGAGGTGATGCCTTTTGAGTTAGCTTTCTAAGGCCACTAATAATGCAACATTCCAAGTAGTATAGCTTAAGAAAACGCTTTTAGACCGCGAGCCTGTCATTGCAGCAATTAAGCCCGATCTACTCCAGATTTGACCCACCAAATGGCCCGTCTTTGTGCAAGTTGTTCTTGATATTCTAGAAGATTTCTCACAAGAGAAATGAAAAATTTCAAGGCTTGGCACGTACTCCTAAACATTGAGTGATTAGTAGGTAGTTGGGTCTAGGGATTTTCCTTTAAAGAGAACATGATCTAGACATGAGTAGGTTTGGTTAAAAAGGGTGTTGCCTAAGAGTCTTCTCTCAATCCACGCATAATGCTTGGTTAGGCTTAATAATATAGCCAATGATCCAAAGAATATCTCATAGGAGCCAAATCCCATGAGAATACTCGAACCATTCTTTGAAAGAGCAACCGAGAGGAACTTTGCATATGGACTAAATCATTTGCTTAGACTTTCTTTAAGGGTCTCTTGGTTGTGAACAAATCGACTCAGTCCCGTAATCATGCTAGCCTGGCCACCAACGGAATGAATCCCATCGCCCTTGGTTATTTCAGTCGTGTAGCTAAGGGTCCTAATGCACCACAAATTATTTGATGTGTAAGTTATAAATAGCATAAGAAACATTGAATGCAATAGTGAATGATACTAGACGTTTTTATGGATGATATTTTGTAGATATTGTGTTAGTTGATAATTGAATGTGTTTNCCATCGCCCTTGGTTATTTCAGTCGTGTAGCTAAGGGTCCTAATGCACCACGAATTATTTGATGTGTAAGTTATAAATAGCATAAGAAACATTGAATGCAATAGTGAATGATACTAGACGTTTTTATGGATGATATTTTGTAGATATTGTGTTAGTTGATAATTGAATGTGTTTGATATAGTGTGAGTTTTATATACTATGGACATATTATATGTGAACTTTGTATATGCTTTCGTTACAATACAATTTTTGGATTGATTAATATGTTGTAGATAGTGTATTGTAAATAATATCATGATACAAAAAAAACTCACTTCCCAGTATACTCGCACAACAAAAAAACTCACTTCCCAGTATACTCAACATTGTTTTTGTAACCAGATTAATCTTAACTGTTTGATCTTAATATGATCTCAACACAAATACACATCCAACAACGGGAAAAATGTCAATAAAAACCCTAATTTTCAAATTTATGCCATTAAAAGCATGAACTTTCTTCTATATCATTTAAATCATGAATCTATGTTGTCTATTATTTTAAATCATAAACTTTAGTTAACCTAATAAAAAATGCACTAGTTCAACTAACAGAATATTTAACAGAGTTAATTTCAGTTTAAAAATCTCAGTTAGATTAAATGGTGTCGTTTTGTAATCTCAAAATACCAAACGAAATCCTGAAATTGATTACGAAACCTCGTTAAATCCAGATTTAAATATACAATGTTCAACCAACATAGATACAAGTATTTCTCCATAGATTCAAACTCTCTGTCCTCAAGATATTTCTTGAAAAACTTCGTCTTCTCCTCAAGATAGATTCAAACTCTCTTATCCAAATCAATCTCTCCACCTTGTCGTCTAGCTCGATGAGGCCGATTCACATTATTGCTGATGTGATACATGAAAATGAATGAGCTAATAAGCGAGGCCACGTGGCAAATGGAGATTGGCTAATAAAGGAGGGAGAGGCCATTAGAGCCGTTGTTCGTTTGTTAATTCGTTTGTTATTCATTCTGCTTTCTGATTGGCTGATTAATAAATTGTTCAGTTGAGTCATCATCCTTGTAACGAGATATATAAAGCTCAGCTTGATTTCGCTTAACAATCAATCAAATAAATATTCAGGACTCTTCGTCTCTTTCACCTGTGCTTTGCGAATCTCATTCATTGCTCAGAGTCCTTCTTCTTCGAGACTCTAAGCAAGGTGAGTACGAGTTTGTGTTTTATGAATGTGTATTCGTCTGTGTGTTGTCACTGATACGATTTACCTCTATCAAAGGTATCAGAATGCTTTCTTTGCTCGGTTTTAATGGCGCAAACGAGAGCTTAGGCACTGTTGAAGGAAGCGGTGGTCCGTGATACAGAGGAATGATATGTCCGGTTTTTATCGATATTTTAGTTCCGTCTTTTCCTCGGTTT